>RJWJ010013061.1:0-40652 GCA_004363605.1 Indri indri
TTTTTTTGGTTAATTTGTTTTATATTTAGGCTTACAGACTCTGCTCATTTCCTAAGTTACTTGCCTCAGCACCTCTTTCTACCACCTCTTCAGTGAGATTGTTTTACACATGTGATTGTTTTGTCACATTTTGCATTTCATCCTGGAATCCTCTGACTTTTTTTTTTAATTTGCATACATTAAGGTTCACTAGTTGTGCTGTAAATTTTTGGGGGTTTTGAAAAATGCATGCTATCATCAATGCACCATAATAAGATGATACAAAATAGTTTCACCATTCTACAAAACCCCCTGTACTTCATCTATTCAACCCTCCCCCACTCCACCTGAAACCCTGGAAATTATTGATCCTTTTACCACCTCTACAGATTAGCCTTTTCTAGAATGTCATATCCCGGTAGGGTTTGTGGAGGTAAAATTGATTGCAATGTTGGTGCCACCCGAGACTGTGGACCCCAGCAGTTTCTTACACGTAAGCTAGTCCAAGTGAAATCTCCAATAATTTACTGAAGTTGCATTGAAATGTTTTATTAGCCTGTGACTGCACAGTTTTTTCTACAAATTAATAGCCTCCACTCTCTGGATTTGTCTGTCATTCCAGATCATAAGAAATCTGAAATATCAGTTTTTTCTTTGTTCCAAAAATGGTTATTTGTTTTGAGTTTGTTTAGCTTTATCTTGTTGTAAGAAGGGAGTGAAGATTTGCAAGCTCTTTAAATGTTGCAACTAAACCCAGAAGTTTTTAGAAGCTTTTCAGATGTTTAAGTAAAAATGTTGACAGTAAGATTGATAGGTGTGTGCATCCCTCGTACGTGGTAATTAAAGCTAATGCCATGGATGAGCTTTCCTTGGGGAGAACTACAGGCTATAAAAGGAATGGTAACCAGGATCAAGCCTGACAAATATCAGCATTTAACAGCCAAGGAGAAGATGAACAGCAGAGGTGCTGGGGTATCAAGAGCATTAGGAGGAAATACAGGATATAACACCAAGGACAGTGATTCTAGGAAGAAACATTCAATACTATTAAATATTTCTGCCAGGAAAAATCAGATGAAGACTAAAGGATGTATTAACCTGATTAGTAGCATAGTGTCATTGGTGGCAATATTGGAATTATTGCAATAGAGTGATGTGGGGTGCTAATTAGTTTTAAATGGTTAATGGAACAGCAAGGAAGAGAAAATAATTGCTGAAATAGATACTATTTCCAAGATTGGAGATACTTTATATATTTAAATGTGTTGAGAAGGAGGTAGTTGAGAAAAAAAGATCTGATAATATAGAAGATGTAGATTGTCATCAATAATTTAAGTGGGTGCTACTAAAAGTATTTGTGAAATTAGGCCTTTGAAATCATAGATGATAAGGGAGAAATATATATCTGAACATAATAAAATATTAACAGGTATTATTTCTGGTTGATGAGATTATTTGAAATTTTTTCTTGTAGTCTTTACCCCAAACCATTGGGCACTGGTTACATGTTTATAATTAGAGGGAAAAATAATAATAAAAACAACAATAGCAACAATAAATACATAACAACCAAGGCTCATCTCTTGTTTTTCTTTGTCATAAAATTACATGAATAATAGCCCACTTCCTACCTTCATGTGTCTGCATACTAGAGGAGGAAATAAAGTATGTAGAAAATCTTGATGTAGGGTGGTAAATAGTAATTGAGGATTGCATATGAGGCTATGAAAACGCTATGATTCAAATAAAATAGCTTTTGGCACAATTTAAGTGTTCTACCCACTTCAGAATAGTAGCATCATTTACTTTGATAGTTCTGTAAAACTCCATTTTTTTCTTTTTCTTTTTTTTTTTTTTTTTTTGCTTATCCAAGGAATGAGGCAGCCTTTCACATTACCTGTCTGCTGATTTGCTTCTCAGCCATCTCAAGGTTGATACTGTATGACAAGAGGACCAATGAGAGTCCAAACACTGTAAAGCGGTAGTCCCCAGCCTTTTTGGCACCAGGGACCATTTTCATGGAAGACAATTTTTCCAGGGACCGTGTGGGGGAGAAGTTTTTTGGGATGATTCAAGTTCATTACATTTACTGTATATTTTATTTATATTATTATTACATTGTAATATATAATGAAATAATTATATAACTCATCATAGGTTGGAGACCCTCGCTCTAAAGGATCTACTATAATTATTCATTATGGGTTGAAGTGATGGCTGTAGAAATTCTCATCTTAGTCAAAGTCCTCACATAGTCATTTACTCATAAGCTCTGTTTGCCTGCTTTTTTTCTCTTTCCAGTTAGCTTCTAGTATTTACAACTTACTCAAAAGACAGTTAAAAGGCCGGGAGATGAGTTTTCCCTTTGTACTGACAGTCATAGCATAAATAAATACATTTTTGGCATATGCAATGATTTTAGTAAACATTATTTATTTTTATTTTATTTTTATTTTTTGAGACAGAGTCTCACTCTCTTGCCTGGGGCGAGTGCCGTGGCGTCAGCCTCGCTCACAGCAACCTCAAACTCCTGGGCTCGAGCAATCCTACTGTCTCAGCCACCCCAGTAGCTGGGACTGCAGGCATGTGCCACCATGCCCAGCTAATTTGTTCTCTATATATTTTTTTTAGCTGTCCAATTAATTTCTTTCCATTTTTGGTAGAGACGGGGTCTCGCTCTTGCTCAGGCTGGAGTAAACATTATTTTAATAAAAATTTTTGAGTCTCTTTCTTTGATACTTCATTTATTTAATTTGAATATTCACTAAGATGGTCAACTATATGTAGTAGTCAAACAAGTGGTAGTATAAAAACTCTCGTGTTCCCCTTAGTTCTAGACTGACTAATGTCTGTAAGAAGTACATTTTTCGCCTCTAAATGATTATATAACATATTTACATCTGTGTTCCAGTCACACTTTAATTGTAGTAGTGAGTGTTGGGATGTAGACAAATATTTTCCAAACACAAATATTTTCCACTAGCAATGAAGAAAGTGGCAGATCCAAGGCGGTCTTGCTGACAGATTTCTATGTCAATATTTGAAAAGGCTGAAGACTTAACCAAAGTCCCCTTAATTTCACCCCTTCTTTCCAAAATAAGCTTGGAATTAGGGATCCTTTGCAATTTGAAACGAAATTTCCACCGGGGCATTGTTTATCACCATTTCCTTTCATGTGAAATTAACACCAAATTGAGCTCAGTCTCAGGCCCTGTGGGAATTATCACACATATTGTGATAGTAAGTTATTTAATCGATAAGATTTTAGTGCATAAGGAAAGGAGGCTTCAGTCCTAGGATTCCAGCCATGACAGTCTCATATCAAAAATAACTGTAAAGAGAATGAGACTGTAGCAGGAAGCTCAGACAATTTTATTAATCAGTACCATCCCTGTTTAATTCACTGTTAAGTGTCTTTGTTCAATAACATCGCCTCTGGTGCTCATCATGATCTTGGATGATTAAAAAGCATTTGGATAATATCTGTAATAAAATTAAGCTCACTGAGCTATGTATAACACTGAGTTCTAGGGACCAAATGAGACAAAAGTTTCCAACTGTCAAATTAAATAGAGTAAGTTAAGGGTAATTAAAATGGAGCTTCCCCAGAGATGCAATGGATGCATTCTGTTGTCATTTTCTTTTGCTTATTTTACCTCTGAAGACAAATGCTGACAGCTGTTTGTGAACAGCATCGAAAGGTATCTTTGGAATAGAGATGTAGAAAACAAATGCAAATAAGTGTGTATTTTTTGTTTTTGTCTTATACAGTTCATCAAAAATCAATTCCCAAGCTGCCTGAAGTACAGTTGACAATATCTTTCTTTGTGTGTTTATGTATTTCTTGTAGCTTCAAAAAAGTGATTTTTACCATGGAGGCAGTTATATTGTTGAGATCATTGTATTTAATATGTATGTTTAAATATGTTATAGACTCTTTTTCAAAAGAGTAGGCATTCATTTTACTGGACTGTGCCCAGAAAAGAGCATGCTCTTTTAGCTCAGAAATTCATTAAATTCATCATTAAAGGACTTTATTGGAGGGACCACAGTTTAAAGCAAGTCAAATATTTCATTCCTCTTCAGAAATGTAAGAGCAAGATGCTATGTAAATTGTATACTATTGCTACTACCATTACTACTACTATTACAAATAATAATAAAAAAGCAAGGTTTAAGAGATCCCAGCAAATTCTTCCTTGCTTTATACTGTCACATTGCCCTAGAACCTGCAGTGAGAAAGACTATAATCCTAAAACAAATATCTCAAGGCTCATAAGGAGATTAATTTTAGAGATGGCCATTTGCTTGGACACTGCTCATGTGGAGCTATTATGTGGCAAACATAAATGATGTCACGGCAAGAGCATAAACTTGAAGTCAGGAATGTCTGATGAACTACATATTATATAACATTTTTAATGTTTTTTTTTTATTTTAATAAATTTAGGGGATACAAGTGCCTTTTTGTTATGTGGATGAATTGTACAATGCTGAAGTCAGGGCTTTAAGTGTACTTATCACCATAATAGTGTACATTGTACTCGAAAGGTCGATTTTTATCCCTCACTCGCCTCCCACCCTCCCACATTCTTAGTTTTCAATGCCCATTACTTGATTTAATGAGCATATATAGCACTCATTTGCCTTCCACTGATACATGAGAACATGTGATATTTGATTTTCCATTTCTGAGATACTTCACTTAGAAAAACGGTCTCCCGTTCCATCCACATTGCTGCAAAAGACATTATTTAATTCCTTTTTATGGCTGAGTAGTACTCCATGGTGTATGTATACCACATTTTCCTTATCCACTCATCAGTTGATGAGCACTTAGGATGATTCCATATCTCTGCAATTGTGAATTGTGTTGTGTTTTTTATAAAATGATTTATTTTTCTTTGGGTAGATACTGAGTGTGAGATTGCTGGATCAAATGGAGACATTTAAAGACAGATTCAGACCCCATCATGACCATAGACTACCTTTCTGCATGAGGACAAAATGCCTAAACTCTTTGAGCTTCATTGTTTTCATTTATAAAGAATAAGTGGGGAAATAATCCTATCCCTGTGAGTCATTGTGAAGAGTAAATGAGCTAGTGATCTTAGCACATCTAGGATATTTCCTGAGTAGACTCCTAACAGGTGTCATTTTCCTTTTTCATTCCCTTCTGCTTTTCCATTCATTCTTTTTAAGTTTTTTGGACTATGATTCAAATGGAAATTAAATTATTCTCCTCATAGAACTTCTATATCAGAAAAGTCAAAGTTTGTATGTGATACTGTTTTACCACGTAATGTTCTATTCTGTAGAGAATTATGAAACAATCCTATAATTTAATAGTCAGTGCAGGTGGAGAAAAGTTCTAAATCAACTTAAATATATCTGCAGATTTGGATCATAATTGTTTAGCACAAGTCATGATTATGTGTTTGGTAAATATCTGCACATTATTCATCTTTATTAATCTCCATTAATTCTTCTGTCATCTGAACCCACAGTCAATCTACCCCCAACTGTTGAGGAGCCTAAAGCAGTTCTGGCAGTTACCACTGGCCTCATCATTGCCTCCGGCAACTCCACTTGGGGGACCATTTTCATGCTGGCATTGGACAGAATAGATATTTGTTTACCAAGAATTACCCAAAATATGTGCCTTGCAGATATTCCTAAGTGCCAATGTTTTTATTTTTGCCATTTTTTAAATGCCAACATTTCCAAAGTAAATAGAAATTAAACTGATAGCAGTTTTTTTCTTAGCAGGAATTCATTTATTCAAAATAAGGAAGTTCATTTGAAGTAGATGGTTTTCATCAAGAGAGGAGGGGTTTGTAATGTGAGCCCTGACTTACATAGGCACAACTTATATTTATATATATAATATACATGAGTGCATGTGTATCTATGCGTGTATACATATATAGTATATATCTGTGTATATATGTAATATACAATGTATATTCAACATAATATCTTTCTATCCATCTACTATCTATGTATCCATCTATCTATCACCTATCTATTTATCTTCCATCTGTGTATCATCATAATGATCATGCACGGAGATAACTTGTTCAAGGTTACATAACAATTGATCAACAAACAGTAGGTAAGTTCTATTCCAGTTCTAGTTGTCTCCAACAATCTAGGCTTGATATGTGATAATTCTATTTTGTTTTTCAGGGAACCTCTCCATAGTTTTCTTCTTGACATATAAAACCTAGTTTTATAGCAGAGAGAAAGAAAAAAATGGGCACTTAAAAATACTCAGGTGTGGAAATTTCTTACCAAGATTTAAAAGACAAGAAAGAAAAAGTAAGACAGCTCTAGAAGTTTATTATTTCCAGGTGCTTTTTGTAATCTCACAATTCAAAAACATTTTTGCTTTCAAATGCTTTGGCACTGCACAATGAGCTACGTAAGACCAACTAAATATTTTCATTGAATGTTTCCTTTAAATGAAATGTTCGGTTTATACATCCAAGATGTCTTTATTTGAGTCTCTTTATGAACCACAGAACATTTTTTTTTTTTTTTTACTTTTTCATTATAAGAGAGAAAAGAATACTCAAGCGGCCTTCAAAGAGAATACACAACCAGACAGATGCAAGCAAATGAAGAGTTTTCAATTATTCTCTAGAAGATGACGACTCCATGAATGCACGTTGTCAATATAAGGATTTACGGCAGTCACTAAATCCAGCGGTTTCATAGAAGATCTTACTCAAATTTCAACTACTTGTCAGGAAGAATTTTTTATCTAATCACAAAAAAGCATTAAGATAGTAGAAGAGAAAAAAACTGCAATTTCACAAGTATTACTTTCTGAAAAATAGTAACTGGGTCAACTCTATAGTTTTTGTTTTTTTTTTTCTTTTTGCCAGTTCTAGATTTAGCCTTTGGTGTGCACTACAAAGTATACAGAGATGCATAGGCCATGAGAATTCAGACCAGGATTTCATACCGAACTTAGTTCAAATCCAGAATTCTTCTCATAGTGCTCTATAATCCTTCATTTTCCTATCAGTTCCTCCATATAGTGTTCTGTTAAAATTAAGTGGAATAATACCTACATAGACCTTTGCACAATGTCTGATACTTAACATGTAACAAATTTTAGTGGTGGTGATGGTGACGATGATGATGATAAATGGCAAGCAATGATAATTATGATTACTACTTTGGAGGTATCTGTAATCTAGGATCAGACCCCACTAATATTTCAATTTCTATATCTAAGGGAATCTACTTTTATATTTCTTGAAGGAAGAAAATTCAGGGCTGATGTCTACCTAGAATGTTTTACATTAAATCTGGGTCTGCATTTGGTCATAGGGGAAGATCAGCAAGGACCCGTCAGTTTTGACCATGGAAATTAAACTGATCCTAATTCTCATTGCCCAAGGATCAGGTTAGGGCCAATGAAGAGCAAGCACATCGTGTACATCTGATTTGCTGACTTAAACATTGCCTTATTGACAGGAGAGCCGAGAGTTCACACTTGGAATCACTCTGCATGCTAGATGCCTTGAAAGGAAATTGCTGCCTTGATTTTCTTTCATGGTGTCATCTTTGAAAGTTAACATACTTAAAAAGAAAAAAAAAACAACTTTATAATTTGATCACTAGAGAATTCTATTGCTAGATAACTCTGTACCTTTTAGGGCTTGTTTATATTTACATCCTGACAACAATTCTTAAGAGAGCAAATTTTAATTTGTGACTATTCTTATCCAAATATTTGTCACGAGAATACATATTATATTTAATCCTATGTATATCACTATATTTTCTATCTACTTCAAACTTAACTTAAATCTGGGGCTACACTATATACCAAGATATTTGCATATAAACCAAGAATATCTTGGTTTATTTAAGGGTATGCTTGCTCTTTAAATGATTAAGGGGCATCTTCATAACAGATTTCAAAGATTGAGTTAATTGTTTGCAGTATATCAGGTACAATGTTGAGAACTTTACCTTCATTTTGAATCTTAACACTCAAAAGAATCTCTGGTGGAAATTGTTCCCATTTTACAGACGAAAAAGCAGAGGCTCAATGGAATTAGTCTAAAACCACTATGACTGGATTTTGGCAGAGTCAAGGTTTTAACCTAGATCTGCTTTGGCCCCCAGTTTTGTCTTTTTCTTTTTCACTCTACTGTGGCAAATAGTCATTAATATGTATCTTAAAAACATCAGTAAAACAGGTTCCTTTGCTTTCCACCTATGCGTTTATTAAATCCATCTAGAATACCCCATGTATGTAAGGCCTCATACCAAGCATTATGAATAGAAAACTATTGACTTTAAAGAAAGCGTATTCTGTGTAGTTCAACAAACCATAAATTACGAGGAGGTATTTTCAATCACTCCAACTGAGCACACTTATTGGCACATATATTATCCATCAAAAATAATCTTAAGAAAAGAGTAATGGATTTATTCCTTAAAATAAATGCATTTCTGAGCTTCTTTTCCCTGTGGAATTATTACTCCAATTTTTTTCCACAATGTAGAAGAAGTGTGTAACCTCCACTAGCAAGAGAATTTCAGGTATTAGTAGGGTGATGGGAGAATGGGGACAGAGGCAGGTGCAGGGTGAGAAAATGGAAAAAAAAAAACAAGGTACAACCTAAAAAGTCTGGGATATTAGGCATTTTCATCTTATTTGGAATGAAATCCAAGTCTAGCTTTTCCCTTAAATAGATGCTGCCTTCTTATCCCACACACATCTCATATAATACAGAAAATTACAGTGGTAGGGTTTTAAAAGCCATTTCAAAACAATCTCAAGTCAGCTCTTTTCAACCCCTGAATTCTGAGAGCCCCTATTGAATTTTTAGAACATTTTTCCTTAAAGGCCTTACTATTTCTATCCTTGAGACTGATAAGGTAATCACCCAAATATCCAATATCACAATATTTTCCAAGGACAGTCAACTCTCTGATGGTTTTGGTATTCTTCACAAATATGCTACCATAAACTGCCTCAAACTTAGAAACAAATAGCTGAAACCCATCTGGCGCTGTTTTCTTCCACTACAGAAATAATACGATTAACCTCATTCTTGTTCTTTTACCTGAAATGATAAAAGCATTCTACATATTATGATTCCAAAGCATGTGTTTAATTACTTAATTAGAGAATTTAGAACTGCAGTATTTAGTTAACAGCAAGGCAAAGATAGAAAAAAAGCATGAACAGATGAGAAGCTGCGATGAAATAGCCCCACACTCATGTAAGATCATTTTGTGTGATCATTTTGTGTCTACTAGTTTACGTACATAAGAGAGAACTTGGTATTTGACTCTAATTAAAATAGTGAATGGAAACAACTCCTGGGATTTTAAAGTATAAGTTATTATAATAATTTGAAGCTTATCTGACGTGATAAATCAGGTGAGATGTCCGTTGCTCAGACCTTGTAGGAAGGAAGCATTAAAGGTAATATTTGAGAAGAGGTTAATATTATAATTCAACACAGAAATATAAAACAGTGTTCACAATTTAGTGAAGAAGCTTTTTGTAGTAAAATTTTTTGTATCATTTGTAAAGCTTGCACATAAATATTACTCTGTCCAGTATATATGAAGACACTTGCCATTCTGCACATACTTAGGGCAACAAAGAATCATTGTCACCCAGAGCTTACAGGAGATTCAGGCTCTTAAACTCCACTGAGAATTAATCAAGTCTGCATTTTAATAAGATGATTTGTATACATATCAATACTTGACAGCACTTGAGTGGACTTCCTGTTTTCTCTTCAGATTATTTATTTTTGGATTAAGATGTCATACATCTCACGAAATTGTTAAATAATTAACACTGCTGCACTATTTCTATATCATGACATTCATGATATTTATTTTTCTTTCTAATGAGAACCTATCTTCACCATCCAAATGAAACAATTTTTTTTCGCTACAGAGGATAGGCAAATACCATTGCATAAAATCACTAAGCTGAGTGTTCATAAGCTAGATATTTAATGATAAATTAAAAGGTGCAACATCAGTAAGAAAAAAATCAATATTCGTTTAAATTAATTCGTTTATTTAACAGTTTCTTTGGTCAGAAATTTTCTTGCCTTTGTCATTATCTTTTTGGATTTAATTTTTTCTCCTTATATTAATCTTTCAGTAAATCTTTAGCACAGGTTTGAATAACAAGTTCTCATGCTTTATTTTTCTAAAGAATCACTCTCATTCTTGAATATATTTTCTTCATCAGTTTAAAGATATGCTCACATTATCTGCAGAGTACATTGAAGCTATTGAAAGAGCTATTTAATTATTGTGCCTTTGGGGAAATGTATCTTTTTTCTTTAAAAAAAGGATTCTTTTTATTTGCTTTTATTCTTTTAATTTTTATAACAGTGTATCTAGTTTCAGATTTAGATCTCCAATGATAAAATATTCTTAGTTATTATCTTATCAAATATTGCTTTCAGTATTTAGTAATAGGTTATATTACTTTTTTCTTTTAGAACTTATTTTAGACTAAAATTGAAAAACTTCATTCTGTCTTTCATATCTTTGAACATCTCTCTTATGGTTTGCATCTCTTTAATTCTTAGAGCTGCATTTTGAGCTAATTTTCTCATATTTACCTTAAAAATTACTAATTTTCTTTCTAATTACATGAGTTGTTAATTTCAATATACATTTTTTAAAATGCTAGATTATTATATTTTTGTCAAATAATCTTATTTTTAGTAGTATTTTTCTTGGTTATACTCATTGTAAAACATTAGTTTGATTATTTCAGGTGATTATATTGTCTTCTTTTAGGAGGAATTGCATATTAGTTCAGATTGCCACTTTACTAGAATTGGAAGATCAAAAATAGTACACACCTACAAGCTAGACTTGTATCCTAACTACTTTGCACCCTAAAAGCTACAAATAATTTAAATCAGTGCCATCGCTATTGTATGGATTGGTGCATGTTTACATTGGGATTAGTTGGGGAAGGGCAATGAGGATAAAGGATGTACTGTGTTGCTTTTCAGCTCTGACTTCGTTCATGAATTGGGTAAGAGACTGTTTCCATTAAAAGACATTAGAATGTTCTCTACAACCTGCTCCCCTCTTTCCCACAGCTGCAAGAGAACACAACCACCAGTGTAGGCCAGCACACAGCCCATAAAGACCCACAAGGTCAAATCACACACAAATGGTATTTCAGAAAAATAAACAAAGCAAGTGGCTAAAATACTGCAGATACCATTGGATGAAACAAATCTCTCTTAATGTTCTCATAAAGGCTTAATACTTACACTGGGCTTTAATCACTTAATGGTGTAATAAAGGACCTAACAAAAAATAGCAACCAATACTGACTGATAGAATAACACAGTAAAATTGAGGATTCACACAAGAGTGTCCAAAATATAAACAAAAAGAAAAGAAGAATAACCTGGACTGGTCCAGAATATAGAGCATGTTTACTGGGTTAAAGGCTCAATATAAATGGTAAGTCATGTATTACAGATTTCGGTACTATAGAGGTAGGTGCTTTAGATTTATATATTATAATTTATTGGCCCAAAGTATAGAAAACAAAATTCATTTAGACTATTTTCTGTTTGTCATTTTGTGAAGTTAATAAAAAAGAAAAACCTCAATAATGCTCTGTGTGTGTGTGTGTGTGTGTGTGTGTGTGTGTGTGTGTGTGTGGCCTGTGTAAACCACACCTATTTCAGCAAAAATTATGGTGATTTAAGTGGGCATCTTCAGTTGATATCAAATACTTCAGCATGTTATCTTAGCAGGGTTCATTACTTCTCCTGCCTACGTATGTTATATTACATAGTTATAAGGTTTAAGTCACAGAATCAATATTTAGCAAATATATGTGTGGCATAATAATGACATTCAGTGAACCAAGGATTAACAGACAGGAGGACCAGGTGGTAAAGAATGGAGACTTGAAATTATTATTTAAATTTAGACAGAAAAATTCTGAAACATTGATGAAACCGTTAAAGGAAAACGCAACCCGATTTCCAAAATTTTTCCTGGAAGGCCTATCCATCAGAATATTCCCTTTTAGGAGTAAAGTAAACTGAAACAGATTCTATTCCTACCCCTGAAAGCAAAATCAAATTCGAGTTTCTTCGTATAATAGGAAGATGGTATCTGGTCTTTGCTCTAGATCAGAAAATCTCTGCATATGTGACTTGTGCAGCAGGTTTTGGGGGCTAACTCCCTGTTGGCAGTGATCTTAGATGTCCTATCTATGGTAACTCCTCGATGCATCCAATCCCTGGCTCTTCCCTTGCAATTATACCTCTTAATCTGCCAGACTTCTACTGCCCAACCTGGCCCAACTAGGCTGCACATGCCACCCCCTCAACAGCCTGCTATAGCATCGCTCGTGTTTCTAGATAAAACATATTTTCTCTTTTGGATTAAATAATATTTATCAAACACTTTAAGGTGCATCCTTTATATTAAATACCCTGTGCTAGATGTTGGGGAAAAAGATCAAACAGAAAATAGATACAACCTTTATTCTTAGAAGTTAGAGTCTAACGGGTGACAGAGCTTAGGTAACTAGTTAAACAAATTACGCTTCCAAAACATCATAGTTGCTATAAAGAAAACATACATGACTCTATCATAGAATAATAGAGGTACGCATGATCATTTAATTAGTCTTAAAAGCAGCAAGTTAGTTAAGATGTTTTCTGGTATCAACTGCAAAATGGAAAAGATGAAAAAGAGACAGCTAGATAGTAATAACCTATTACATACAGGATTGACAAGAGTGTCCCACTGATAATGTTTAGTTAACTAATATAGCCCTGAATGCTTATGTCCTTTGTCTTGTCTCTAGCGATAACCAAGAGTCGATACACTAACCCATCAGATTTTTGCAATTGCATTGCATGTATACCAAGGGGTTTCCTCCAGATGTCACTTATTGAGATGATTCCAGATAAGTGCCTGATTTTCAGTTCTAACACTACTAGCTCCTCACAGTCCAGTGGGGTACAATAGAAGCAGTTGGACTAAAAAATGTTTTTTTCCTAAACTGTTGGTACACTGTATACAGTTTTTAACTAAGATCCCTGCGTAAAGTGTCTATACTTACATTAATATAAGTTGGCAAGTTATTTAACAAAGGGACGCATAAAACTCAGTGTAGTTTTCACTTAGAAAATGCCTTCAACTGTTAGATGAATATCACCTCTGTCACAGGAAGCAGATAGATTTTCAAACTGATGGGATATCAAGGCATTTGCAAATTTAGGTGGGAAAAGGGTGCAGATAGAACTGACAATCTTGCAGCAACTTTGATGGAACTGGAAGCCATTGGCCTAAGTGAACTCAGGAACATATTTGTTTCCCAACTCGGAAATGAAAAACAAATACGACATGTTCTCACTTATTCAAGTGGGAGCTAAGCAATGTGCATGCATGGTGTATGGTCATACAAAGTGTCATAATGGGCACTGGAAATTCGGAAGGGGGAAGTGGAGAGGGGCTGAGAGGTACTTTTTGGGTACAGTGTATACTATTTGGGTGACAAGTACACTAAAAAGTAGTAAGAGGTGAAATTAATTGCAGTACTATATTTTATTTAATTTTATCCAAAATATTATAATTTTAACACATAACCAATACAAAAGTTATTAGTGAGATATTTTACATCTTTTTACTAATTTTCTGAAATTGTGTTCATTTTAAACTTGCAATACATCTTTCTTCCAACTAGCCACATTTCAAATGCTCACTACCTACTGCCTACTGTGTTAGACAGCCCAGCTGTGGACCAGATTTCACCACTGTACAATTCATCCATGTAACAACAACAACAAAAATTTGTACCCCCAAATATATTGAAATAAAAAAATGAACACTCTAAGTTGATAAAAACCTACCACTTTCCTAAGCAGGGATTTTAACTTTGTGTTCTCTCATTAACTAATGATAGCAACATTTTGTTTTTGAGGAACTACAAGAAGCATAGACCTCAATTATTCAACAGCCCTAGGGCAACCTCCAATGCCAAAATAAAAATAAAAACTTCTGGCAGCTGCTACTTAAATCCAGCAGTATGAGGGAACAAATCATACCTTTATTATCATTTGTATGTTGCAGAATGTGCCTGGGAAAGGATCTAAAGGAAGACTATTATAGTCAAAACCTTGCTGCAGGGTGACTTTGCATTAAGTGACAAATTAGACTTTAATGTACCACATACCATTGTACTACAGCTTAAAAAATGAGGGCTTGATTCCCTCAATGGGTCTGTCCTAACGGAATTTCTTAGAACAGTTTCCCAACAGCATCAGCATAAGCCACATAAGTGAAGCTCCTACCTCCAGAATCCTTAAAGAACACTTAGAATTTTCGTTTGCTTCTGTTCTTCATCATAAACAAGTCAATTTGTGAAATTACTCAAGATAGAAAATGGTGATTCTGCTAAGGAACCTTTGCAATAAAGATAGATTCTGTAGGCACTTGGATGTTTAGAATTTGGTTTCTTCTCAAGAGAAAATGTACAGACAGTCAACATGAGCTGAAAGAGATACTGAGTTCCAGTTCTCTGTTACTGAGCAGTTACATGGCTGTGGGCCACTGTTGTCAAACAGAAATAAAGAAATAAAATATATTAGTATATAAAAATGAAATGTGGGCCACAAAGGCAAGCCACCTGTGTAATTTCAAATTTTCTAATCGACATATTTAAAAAGTAGTAAGAGGTGAAATTAATTGCAGTGCTATATTTTATTTAATTTTATCCAAAATATTATAATTTTAACATATAACCAATACAAAAGTTATCAGTGAGATATTTTACATCTTTTTACTAATTTTCTGAAATTGTGTTCATTTTAAACTTGCAATACATCTTTTTTCCAACTAGCCACATTTCAAATGCTCACTACCTACTGCCTACTGTATTAGACAGCCCAGCTGTGGACCAATTTTGGGGGGAGGTGGGTGTTGTCATGTCTTAATTCTAAATTATATGGAAAGAATTAACGGTGCAGAAATTTTCTAGATATCAGTGGTTGAATAATCAAAATGAGAGCAGGAGATAACATGGTGAGAAAGTTATCAATATTTGAATGACCAGAGTTTATTTACAGTATGCACTTGAGCTTGTATCAATAACATAAGAATAGGGTAGGATAGATTGGGAATGGCAATTGACATTGCAATGTGTTATCAAAAAGTTTTTTACAAATGGAGCACAAGTGGCCATGATAGTGTAAAAATTATCTTATAGAACACAATGGGAAGGTACTAGCAACATTTAACCTGCAGTGAAAAAATAATCAGGAGAAACAATGCTTGTCTTCAAATAATAATTGGAAAGATGTTTGCAGAGAAAAGTTAAGCTTTTTTCTACATGAACTGAAGAGACATATTTGAAACCAAAATGTGGCCATTTTATTTGTACATCAATGAATTCAACAAGCATATATTGAGCACCTACTATGTAAAACTTTATGCTTACTGCTAGGATGTAAATATGAATAATAAAAAGTACATGTAGTTTGAAAAATGAGATAGTTAAAGTAGGTAATTCTTCAATATAGAAGTTGCTCTAAAATGGACTCGATGGTGACTTGGTAAGTGTAGGGTTGTAGAGTTTCAATGCATGAGTGTCGCTGCTGGTAATAGTGGACTGTGCTGTTTCAAATCAATCCAACTACCAAGAAATACACAAAATGTGAAGCATTTTTTTTTTTTGACAAAACATATGATTGAAGCCGGGGAGAACTTCCAAGATGGTGATGATTTGCAGATCTGAATTCAGACGAAATGAGAGTGGTTTAGAATAGTGAATGAGACATCTCTTTTTGCTTTTCCCTTCAATGGAACTGTCAAAACAGTAATTGGGAGGTTGAGAAGCAAAGCAGCACTTTAGACATAAAGATAATTAATTAGAAACATATAAATATTCTTCATGTGTAGACCTAATAACAAAGAAAGGTAAGAACAGAATCAGAGTGAAATATTCCTCATTATCCGTGGTGATGAATATTTTCTGAGTTTAATACAATCACACCAACTGTCTTTTGATTACTGCTTGCACAGTGTATCTTTTTCATGCATTTACTTTTGATCTATCTGTGCTTTTATAATTTAAATACATAATTTATAAATATCTTAATATTAAAGCTTGTTTAAACAAAATGACAATCTAAACTTATTAATTGGATTGTTCAAAGTGTTATATTTAATGAAGCTACACTTATGATCGATTGTAAGTTTACTATTTTGTGATTAGTTTTTCATTTATCCTGCTGTCCTTTGCTCTCATTTTCCTTTTTTCCTTCATTCTTTCATATTAATTAAGTATAATTTAATATTCCAAATTACTTTTATTGCCTTTTTACCTATACGTATTTTGGGGAATTGTTCTATCCATTCTTAAAGTGCAACATTCTTTCTTGAAGTATGCTAACCACTTAACATGTAACGTGAGAACTGTAACTTACAACTGAATATTTCTATTTATATCCTTCTATTCTTCGTGCTACATGTATATGTGTATCTATATATTTTCCTAAGTATTATAACATATGTGCCTAAAATCCATTATTTTTATTTCAAAGAGTTAATTTTCTTTTTGTTTTTAAACATTAAGACATAAAACCGCTTGCATAATTACATTTATCTTTACCATTCCATATGCCTTCATTCCTTTATGTGGGTCCAGATTTCCGTCTGACATCATTTTCATTGAAACAGAAACTTCTTATAAATGTTCTAATGCAGGCCTGCTAGCAAGAAATTCTCTCAATTTTCTTTACCTGACGATTCTTTTATTTCACTTTCATTTTTGAAAAAAATATTAATTGGCTATGAAATCCTATATTTAACTTTATTCTTTGTGTTTTAAAGAGGCTATTCTGTTGTATTCTGTTTTTTATAACTTTTTAAAGAAGACAGTGAGCCTTTTGTTTTCAGTGTTATTCATGTATGTAAATATATATATAAACACATGATTTTTTTCTGGCTATTTTTAGAATTTTCTATTTATGTTTGGTTTTAGAAATTTGATTATCATATGCCTAAGCATGTTTTTTCCCCCCCTTGAGGATTATTAAATTTCTTTTATCTGTGGTTCGATATATTTTGTTTAGGGGAAAAACCCACTATTATTTTTTCAAATATGTATACTGCCCAAATTTCTGTCTCCTTTGATATTCCATTTACTCATAATTGCTTAATATCGATCCAGAAAGTACTGATATCTGTTTATTTCTTTATCCACATTTCGATTTGTATAGTTTCTATTGCTTAGTTTGTTTATTTCCTACAATTCCCAATCTGTTGTTAATTTCACTTGGTGATTATTCGTTGTAGGCATTTTGGTTTCAAATCTATAATTTTAATTATCATAATTTTCATATTTTTCATTTATCTACTGGAATCCATACAACTGTTTATTCATGGTATATGTCTTTCATTTATGTCCTTAAATAATTACAAAACTGTTTTAAGGTTCTTGTCTCACAGTTCCAGATCTTATGCCCTTTTTGATCTGTTCCTATTGACATTTTTATCTTTCTAGATATTTCAGACTTTTCTTTAACTTATTCACATATTTGGTAATGTTTAAAAAATTTTATGCTGCACATCACACCATGTTACTGAAATTTTGAATTGTGTTCCCTTCCTTTAAAGATTGTTAAAATTGATTCTGGTTGGCAATAATTTATTGGGTGATATACTTTAATCTATCGTGACTTGCTTTTAATAATTATTAGGGCTATCCACTCCTAAGATAAGACTTTTCTGGGAACTTGCATTAAATGCATAGGATGTTTGGTGAGATATCTCTACCCTGACTAAATATAAGTCCAGAACTTTTAGCATAATTTGTCTTCTAGAATATTCTCATATCTCAGAGCTCCTCACTACCTCTTGTATGTCAGGCATTAATGAAATTTGCCTTGGATATGTGCATATTTTTAATTTCTCTATCCAAAATATTACAGCTACATGAGCATACCCAAACTCTAATTTTTATTTTTTCCACTGAGCGTGGTCATTGGTTGTTGCTTGTGACCTATTTCTCTGAGATATGTTCTGGAAAGTTCCCCGAGCTGGAAGAATGTAACATGCACCATGTGTGATTCCCTTTTCTCAGGAATACTCTCCTACATTATCTTTTGACCAAGGTCCAAAAGTTATTGTTTTATATATCCTTTACTGTATTAGACATTTTTATACCAGGAGTTTAAGTCCAATATAACTTAATTTGTCATGGCCATGAAACCAGAAAACTTCCTCATACAATTTTTAAATACCTTTATGATCTGTAGCAATGATATTTTTCATTCTAAATACTGATGGTTTATGCCTCTACTATATGAACACTTATATTTGCCAGTCCATATTTTCTGTTGTTTTTTACTAAATGTGAGAATGGGCACATAAACCCCTTCTTATCAGTTTATGGAATGAAGGCAGGCAGAAAAAATTAAAGTGAAAAGAAGTCCCTCCACAGATTATGATTCAGAAGTATTAGTTACATTTGTTATGAAACAATATAAAATTCACACATTTATCATAAATGTAGATAAAGACAAATTATGAATCCTCTCGTAGAACTTTAAAAGCTAAATGTTAATTACATTCCCTAAGTATTGTTCTACTCATCCATTTACATAAGCGTGTTTGAGCTGACACTTTCCAGCTCTGGAGATCCAGACTCTGCATGAGTTCATAAAAGCATCATAGAGAGTAACACAGGTGCTCACTCCTTTTTCTGGCTAGATTTGCCTATCAAAAATACTAAGAAAAGTAAACAACCTGGAATAAATAAAATTATTAATCTTGGCTATCTACGGAGATTGGGATTCTAGTTTATCACGAAAAATTATGTTGGATGAAATCAAAATCTTTCTGAAGGAAAATAAATGTGTTGTATTACTTTTTTCCTTTTTACATTTTCTAGACTTCAATCATAGGAAGAAATTTAAAATTCCTTGTAAAATACACCTTTCACAGATCTATGATGACTGTTCTGTGGTATTTTATGCTTTATTACAGGCTATGCACTGATATATATTTTCAAAATATATGATATAAAATATGGATATTAGAGACATTGAAGTGTACATTTTATCACCTTACTTCTCTACTAAAAGATTCCCCCTTCAAAAGTTTGTAACAAGCTATTGCATGACTAGATTCTCAAGCGGAGTTTCATACAGTTTGGGCACGGGGGGAGATGTGGCAAGTGAGGATGGAGAATTGATTCCTCTGGGCTTGTGGTCTGACATCAGCTAGAAAGGTTCAGATAGGTTATTTCTTCAAATCTTTCTATTTCAACAACATAAAATAAAATGAAATAGGACTACACTGGAAGATAAGAAGCAATACTGGAAATTTCTCTCCCAATAATTTCTGAATTATTATTATTATTTTATCATTGTAAAATAAGATTTTATTTATAACCTACAACATCCCTTGATGTTCCTTCTGTTCTGGAAAACTTCTTTACACTAGGTCCTATCCCTAATGCATTTTTTAAAAAGCAGATTTATTCTTTAATCTATGATTGTAGTCTAACACTTTGATGGCCAGGATATTATTCACACATCTAATCAAATCCTTTCTAGATCAAATGTATCTGGACAAATGATTTTTTTAAATGTTGGAATTATTAAATATCAGATCAAAAAACCATTCGAACCGTACAAGGAACTACAACATTCCCAACTCACCTACCCAAATCCAAATATGTGTATTAATAATATCCAATATTGTACTATAAAACACAGATATATTTTTAGTAAGCCATATTTTGAGATAATTGTACATTCACATGCAGTTGCATAAAACAGTAGAGAGAGATCCTAGGAATCAATTATTGAGTTTCTCTAATGGCAATACTTTTAAGACTGTTCTGCACTAACACAACTAGAATATTATGTATTAGAAGTGTTTTAATTACAATCCAATTTTATTATTTCATCCTGACTAAATTTAGGTAATTTCTGGTTTTCAAGAAAATTCGCCTGTTTCTTCTCAGTCATCAAATTTATAAGAATAAATTTGTTTGAAATATTTCTTTATATTTTAATGGATGCAGGATCTGTACTGGTATTTCCTGTTTCATTTGTAATATTGGTGATTTGTATCTAATTTTTTTTTACTTTTTCTCTTTAATTTATTTACTTATTTTTTTTTTAATTTCAGAATATTAGGGGGCTATAAATGCTTAGGTTACACACATTGCCTTTGTTCCACCCAAGTCAGAGCTACACTTATGCCCATGCCCCAGACAGTGTGCACCACACCCATTAGGTGTGAATATACCCATCTCCTCCTCCACCCCCACCTTCCTGATACCCGGTGAATGTTACTTCCATATGTGCACATCAGTGTTGATCAATTAGTACCATGGTGAGTACATGTGGTGCTTGTTTTTCTATTCTTGTGATACTTCACTTAGAAGAATGAGCTCCAGCCCCATCCAGGATACTACAAGAGATGCAAGATCACCATTTTTTTTAGTGGCTGAGTAGTACTCCATGGTATACATATACTACATTTTATTAATCCGCTCATGTATTTGATGGGCACTTGGTTTATTTCCACATCTTTGCAATTGTGAATTGTGCCGATATAAACATTCTAGTGCAGATGTCTTTTTTATAGAATGTCTTTTTTTTTTCCTTTGGGTAGATGCCCAATAGCGGAATTCCTGGATCTAATGGTGGTTCTGCTGTTAGCTTTTTCAGGTATCTCCATATTCCTTTCCAAAAAAGTTCTACTAGTTTGCACTCCCATCAGCAGTGTATGAGCGTTCCTATCTCTTTGCATCCACGTCAACATTTGTTGTCTCTTCCTGATATCCCTGTCAGGTTTACTAGGGGTTTATTAATTGTCTTGGACTTTTGAAAGTACCAGGTTTTGTTTTATTGATTTTCTCTATTTTTTCTTATTTTTGTTTTATTGATTTTATTCTTACTTCCGAGTGATTTTGGTTTCTTTTGTTCTTTTATTTATTTCCCTATATAAGCACTTAGATTATTAACTTAAGGTCTTTTCTCACCTTTGATGTGAACATTTATGTATATAAATTTTCCCCTCATTACTCACTTAGCTATGTTTTGCATATATTGTTACATCATATAATCATATCATTAGACTCTAATTATTACTTTTTAATTAATTTTAGGTATTGTCTTTAAACCAATGGATTATTGTTTATTATGCATTATTTAATTTCTAAGTATTTTGATGTTTTCTTATTGTCTTTGTGTTATAAATATCTATCAAGAGTTTCATTCCATTATGGTCAGAGAAGTTACTCTGCATAATATCAGTCATTTTAAATGTGTGGATGTTACTTTTATCCCTTGATATGATCTACCTTGGTGGAAGTTTAATGTGTTCTTGAAATTATGTACTTTTCTATTGTTAGATGAAATATTCTATGTATATGTATTTAATATTGTTGGTTGATTTTGTTGTTCAGAACTTTTATATTCTTGCTGATATATTTCTAATAATTGTATCAAGAGAGATATTGATGTTCCCAATTATAATCTTGAATTTTACTATTTCTCCTTTTACTTCAATCTGTTTTATTTCTTTCTTTAAATATTTTAAGGCTATGTTGTTTGGAACATATACTATTAGAATCATTATAGATGATCTAGGTGGATTTATACTTTTATCATTATATAATGTCCCTCTTTTTCTGTAGTTATTTTCTAACTCTAAATTCTATATCATCAGATATTAATATAGATAATCCTGCATTTTTAAAAATTGAACTTAACATGATATATCTTTTCTTACCCTTTTACTTTCTGCCTATTTTGTTAAATTCAAAGTAAATTTCTTTTTTTTCCCAAAATGTTAGGGGAATACAAACATTTTTGTTACATGGATAACTTTTGTAATACTTGAGACGTGGCTGTAAGTGTACCCATCACACAGATAGTGTTCATTAAACCCATTAGGTAGGTTTCTGCCCCTCCCCTCCTCCTGTTCCCCTAGTTGATTTCCAATGACTTTTATTTCCCTCTGTGCATATGTGTGCTTGTCAGTTAGTTCCAATTTAATAGCAAGTACATATGATGTTTGTTTTCCAATCTTTAGATACTTCATTTAGAATAATGGTCTCCAGTTCAATCTAAATTGTTGCAAAAGGCATTAATTCATCCTTTCTTATGGCTTAATAGTACTCCATGGTATATATACAATGCATTTTATTAATCCACTCATGAATTAATGGGCAATCAAGTTGATTCCACATCTTTGTAATCATGAACTGTGCTGCAATAAACATTCAAGTACAAATGTCTTTTTATTAAAATGACTTCTTTTCCTTTGGGTAGATACCCAGTAGTGAGATTGCTGGTTTGAATGGTAGGCCTACTTTTAGTTCTTTTGAAGAATCTCCATATTGTTTTCCATAGAGGTTGTACTAATTTGCAATCGTACAAACAGTGTAAAAGCATTCCTTACTCTCTGCATCCATGCCAGCATCTATTGTTTCGGGCTTTTTAATAAAAGCCATTATGACAGGGCCAAGCTGATATTTCATTGTGGTTTTAATTTGCATTTCCCTGACGATTAGTGACACTGAGTATTTTTTCATATGTTTGTTGGCCATTTGTCTATCTGCTTTTGCAAATCTTCCATTCATGTCTTTTACCCACTATTTAGTGGGTTTTTTGTTTTTTTCTTCCTGATTTGCTTGAGTTCTTTGTACATTCTGGATATTAGCCCTTTATCAGATATAGAAAATTTATAGCCTTAAGTGCCTACATCAGAAAGACAGAAAGATCACAAATTAACAACTTAATGCTACATCTCAAGGACCTATAAATGGAAGAGTAAATCAAACCCAAAGGTAGAGTAAGAAAAGAAATAACAAAGGTCAGAGCAGAACTAAAAGAAATAGAAAACAATGACAAAAAATACAAAGGATCAACAAAACAAAAGTTTGGCTCCTTGAAAAGATAAACATAATCAACAGATGTCTTGCTATATTGACCAGGATTAAAAGATAAAGGAAATAAGCTTAATCAGAAATGAAAAAGGAGACATTACAACTGATACCACAGAAATACAGAACACTATCCATGAATACTACAAAAATCTCTATGCACATAAACTAGAAAATGTAGAGGAAATGGAGAAATTTCTGTAAACACAAAACCTTCCAAGATTCAATTAGGAAGAAATAGAACTCATGAACAGAACAATGGTAAGCAATGAGATCAAAACAGTAATAAAAAATCTTTCAACAACAACAAGAAAAAAATCCCTGGACAAGATGGATTCACAGCTGAATTCTAGCAGACCTACAAAGAAAAGCTCATATCCGTACTAAAGAAATTATTTCCTAATATTGAGAAGGATGGAATTCTCCCCAACTCATTCTGTGAAGACAGTATCACCTTGATAACAAAGCCATAAAAAGACACAACAAAGATAGAAAAGTATAGGCCAATATTCCTTATAAACATAGATACAAAAATCTTCAATAAAATGCTAGCACACCAAATACAACAGCACATCAAAAAATAAATAAATAAACCACAGGACCAAATGGGCTTCATCCCAGGGATGCAAGGAAGATTCAACATCCATAAATCAATAAATGTGATTGAACACACAAACAGAAGCAAAAGCAAAGACCATAAGATTATCTCAGTAGATGCAGAGGAAGCATTTGACAAAATCCAGCACCTTTTCATGACAAAAACCCTCAAAAAACTAGGCATAGAAGGAACTTAGCTCAAAATTATAAAACCCGTATATAACAAACCCATAGCCAACATTTACTGAATAGGGAAAAGTTGAAAATATTCCCCCTAAGAACTGGAAAAGACAAGGGTTCCCACTGTCACCACTTCTAATCAATATACTGCTGGACATCCTAGCCAGAGCAATCAGACAAGAGAAAGAAATAAAGTGTATCCAAATTGGGAAAGAGAATGTCAAAATATCACTGTTAACTGATGATTGGATCTTGCATTTAGAAAACCCCAAAGACTCTACCAAAAGACTCCTGGAATTGATAAATAAATTCAGCAAAGTCTGAGGTTACAAAATAAGTGTACACAAGTCAGTAGAATTTGTACATACCAATAACAGTCATCCTGAGAGTCAAAGACTCAGTACCATTCACAATAGCTACAAAGAAAATAAAATACCTACAAATATACTTAAGCAAGGAGGTGAAAGATCTCTACTAGGAGAACTACAAAACACTGAGGAAATAAATCTTTGAGGATCAAAACAAATGCAAAAACATATCATACTCATGTATTAGTACAATCAACATTGTTAAAATGTCCATACTACCCAAAGTAATTTACAGATTCAGTGAAATCCCCATGAAAATACCAACATCATATTTCACAGATCTAGAAAAAATAATGCCATTCTTCGTTTGGAACCAGAAAAGAGCTGCAATAGACAAAGCAATCTTAAACATAAAGAACAGATCTGGAAGCATCACATTACCAGACTTTGAACTATACTGCAAGCTTATCATAACCAAAACTTCATGGTTTACAAAAATAGAGACATAGACCATGGAACGAAATAGAGAACCCAGATATTAAACCATCTACCTACAGCCAGCTGATTTTTGACAAAGCAGACAATAGCACACACTGGAGAAAAGAAGCCCTATTCAATAAATGGTGCTGGGAAAATTGGATAGCCACATGCGGAAGAGTGAAAATGGTCCCTATTTCTCACTACTCGCAAAAATTAATTCAAGGTGGATGAAAGTCATAAATGTAAGGCATGAAACTATAAGAATCCTAGAAGAAATTATAGGAAAAACTCTTCTAGGTATCAATGCAGGCAAAGAATTTATGACTAAGACCTCAATGGCGATTACAGGAACAACAAAAATAAATAAATGGGATTTGATTAAACTAAAAAGCTCATGCACTGCTAAAGAAATAATCAACGCAGCAAATAGGCAACCTACAGAATGATGTATATTTCTTATAAACAGCATATATTTTGGGCTGCAGCTTTTCATTCACTCTACCAGTCTTTTTCTTTAATTGGTGTTTTTAAACCATTTAAATTTAATGTAATCTTTGATATTGCAAGAATTATATGTAACACTTTAAAATTTATTTTCTGCTGTTTGCTCTGTTTCTATCTCTTTTCTCATATTTTTGTTGGTTATTTAAACATTTTTCTTTAAAATTTCACCTATGTTTATTTATAGGGTTTTTGAGTCTGTAACTTTTATAGTTTCTTAGAGTTAGCTCTCATTAGTATCAAATAAATATATGACATCGCTGTCCACTTTGAAGCATGGAAACCTTATTTTATGCTAGATCTGTTTACTGCTGAAAAATTCAAATATCATTGTCCTCAATAAAAGATGGTTATACATTTTGTTTCAATCATCATATGCATTTTAGAAAACTCATTAGAATTGTAGTCTACTATACATATGCAAATTTCTACTTTCTGTTGTTCTTTCTTCTCTCTTGATGTGTGAAGATTTCTTCTCTTATAATTTCCTTTCTATTTGAGGAATTTCCTTTAGTCATTCTTTAACGGTTTGTCTACAGTGATCAATTATTTTAGTTATACTTTATGTGACACTACTTTATTTCTTTTTCTTTCGTAAAGGGGAGTTTTACCAGATATACTGTATGTGGCCAATATGTTTTCTATTTTGGCACTTAAAAAATATGCCACTTACTTCTGGCCTCCATGGTTTCAGATGAGAAATCTTTCCTCAACTTAATTAGTGTTCCTATATAGGTAAAGCATCATTTAAATCTGGCTTATTTCAAGATTTTTCCACTGTGTGCAATTTTCAGAATTTTAATTAGAGATATCTTGGAATGAATTTATTTGGGTTTATTCTATTTGATATTGCTCAACTTTCTGATTTGTGATTTTGTGTGTTTCAAAAAATTTAATGTGCTTTCAGCCACATTTCTCCAAATACATTGTCAGTTCCACTTAATTTCTCCTCCTCTTATAAAACTCCAATAATAAACATTTTGGATATTCTATAATTGTAACACAGGCCTCTGTTAATTTTTTAAATTTATTTTCACTCTGCCAGATTGGATAAATTCTATTGAACCATCCTCAAGTTCACTAATTCTATCTTCTGTCATCTCTATTCTACCATTCCAGTGTTAGTTTTTAATGTCTGTTATTAATATTTAATTTTTTAATTCCACAGTTTCCATTTTATGATTTTTATAGATTTCTTGTATTGCTAAAATTTTAATTTTTTTTTTTGTTTCAGGAGAGTTTGTAATTGCCTGCTGAATCATTTTTCAGGATAGTCACTTAAAATGCTTATTTGAAAATTCCAACATCTGATTCATTTTTATTTTTATGGGAGAGATTTTTCTTTTCCCATTCATTTTCTGATTTTTTCTCATTCTTTGTATTACAGGTGATTTTCTATTCTATCTTGAGCATTGTGGCTCTTATTTGAGGAAACCCCAGGTCCCATTTATTTATTTATTTTTTTAATCAAGCAATCACTCTGGGTAGGTTTTGAACACTGGTTATGGTTTATTTTTGTGAGCTATGATTCCTATGGCATTCTAATTTTTAGGACTTCTATATTGTACACATGGCACATATTTATTATTTCATGTTACATTCATAAGTGGGCATGTCATCTTTATGGCTAGATAATAAGCTGGAGATAGCCAAGGACCTTGCCTTTATCTCTTCTGAAGTGTCTACCAATGTAGATTTTATTTTATTATTTTAATTGATTTAGGAAGTACAAGTGTTTTTTTTGTTACATGGATGCATTGAATAGTGGTGAAGTCTGAGTTTACATTGTACCCAATAGTTAATTTTTCATCACTTTCCCCCCTCTAGTTGTCCTCATTCTGCATATCCAATGTTCATTATGTCATTCTGCATGACCATGTACACCCATAGCTTAGCTCCCGCTAATAATGAGAACATGCGGTATTTGGTTTTACATTCTTGAGTTACTTCATTTAAGATAATGGTCTCCGCTTCCATCCAAGTTGCTACAAAATACATTATTTCATTATCGTCTTTAATGGCTGAGTAGTATTCCATGATATATATACACCGCATCTTCTTTACCTGCTCATCAATATATGGGCACTTAGTTTGATTCCATATCTCTACAATTGTGAATTGTGCTGCATAAACATACAAGTGAGATATATTTTTGATATAATGACTTCATTTCCTTTGGTTAGACACCTAGGAATTGGACTGCTGGATCAAATCTCCTATGTCCAGTTCTTGGAGAAAGCTTCATAATGTTTTCCATAGAGTTTGTGCTAATTTACATTCCCACCAACGTGTATAAGTATTCCCATTTCACTGCAACTTTTTTTTCCTTTTTTGACTTTTTATAATGACATTCTGACTAGGGTAAAGTGGTATCTCATTGTGGTTTTAGTTTTCATTTTTCTGATAATTAGTGATGTTGAGCATTTTTTATATGTTTTTGGCCCATTTGTATCTCTTCTTTTGCAGAATGTCTGTTCATGTTTTTTGCCCTCTTTTAATTAGGTTGTTTGTGTTTTAGGGTTTTTTTGTTTTGTTTTGTTTTTGCTGATTTATTTGAGTTCATTGTAGATTCTGGACATTAGCCCTTTTTCAAATGTAGAGTTTGCAAATATTTTCTCCCATTGTGTAGGTTCTCTGTTTCCTCTGTTGATTATTTCTTTTTCTGTGCAGAACATTTTTGATTTAATAAAGTCCCATTTATTTATTTTTATTTTTGTTGCATTTGCTTTCAGATTCTTAATCGTAAATTCTTTGCCTAGGCCAAGGTTGAGAATAGTTTTTCCTAGGTTTTCTTCCAGAATTTTTGTTGTTTCAGGTCTTATATTTAAGTCTTTAATCTATCTTGAGTTAATTTTTATATGTGATGAGACATATGGATCCAGTTTCATTCTTCTGCATGTGACTGCCAATTTTCCTGGCACCATTTATTAAATAGGGTGTCCTTTTCCTAGTGTATGTTTTTGTCTGCTTTGTTGAAGATCAGTTGGTTTTAGTTACATGGTTTTATTTCTGGGTTCTCTATTCTGTTCCATTGATCTATGTGTTAATTTTTACACTAGCATCATGCTGTTTTGGTTGCTATAGCCCTGCAGTATAATTTGGTATGTTTAATGCAATTTGTTCTGCTTATTGGTAATGCCACTGGAGCTCTTACTAGTCCCTACTGATCTGCTTGATTAGGTGAATGGATCTTCCTCTGGCTGTGCTGCCTGGTGTCTCTAATGAGAAAAGGGAGTCTAAAGGTCCCAAGGTGAAAAAAGAGTTTACCAGGTGGGTTTTTTTTGTTGTTTGTTGTGGTGGTGTTGAGATGTCCATTCTTGGGATCACTTTGCTGCCTGGTGTCTCTGTGTAGTAAGAGAGTTTTAAGGCTGCAGTGGTAGTTTCCCTGGACAAGGTGCTTATTGTAGTGTAAACCCCTTTGCTTGTACTTCCCTACTGGGTGGATTTTCTGAGTGGCAGGGGAGCCTCAGGCATGACCACAAAGAAGAGCATGTTCTTTGGCATCTTATTGTCAGTGGAGTTTCCATAGGCCATCCTTATCATTTTTGTGGGATTCACTTTGTGTTGATAGAACTCCCATTCAATGATAAAATCAGCCTACTGAGGTTGCTTTGTATTGTTTAGTTGGTAGTCACAAAACTCCATGCCAAGGTCATGTTTTTTCTATTCGGTTTGGGGATCATAAGACGTGTTACCGTCCATGTTGTTTCTTCAGTCTTAGAATTTCTAACCAGTTTGCCTCCGTCTTTTCACCTTTTGAAATTCTCCTTTGCTTGTATCTTGCATTATTTCCAGGATTTATGGTTGGTGAAGACAAAGAAATAAGACTATACCATCTTGACTGGTCTAAACATTCCTGTGATACATAGATATTTAAGGTTTAATTTTCATGAACTTAGTGAAAAAAAATTTTAAAAGGAATCACTTTTTTTCCCAAAACACTTGATGTGCATTTTAGCCTTGCTCTAAGATGATTAGATAGCTCTATAATCATATTGCTGTTTCCCTATGTGAGGACTGACTGGGTATTTAATATTCCTAAGAAAATATCATCACTTGTTTTAAATACACCAGTTTATTCATTCTTATCTTGAAGTCACACACATTCCAATTACCTGAACACATTTTGATGCCTTTTCTAAATTTAAAGATGTTCATTTCTCCTACTTCTGTGAACCTTTATAGGTGATACCAAAAAAAAAAAAAAAAAAGAAGAAGAAAAGAAAAGTAAAATATTTCTGCAGTCAGAAGAGATTATGCTTTGGTTTTATTATTTGTTTTTTTTTTTTAATTTAAAAGGAGTAATTCAAATGTTGGTCTGGAATATCAAGAATGATTTGATATTCATACATACATGCATACATTAGTATAATAAATACAACGTGTATTTATTTACTCTAACATAGGATATTAAAATAAAGGTTCAGCAAAAAAATTTATTGAGAAATAGAGAAAAAAATATAAACACGGTTATTATTTAAAATTTGGAATATTGAACATTCAGTATATTTAATATTATATCTTTAGAATGTTAATTAGCAGAGAATACAGGACTAATAGAAATGTGAAACCTTGAATGGTAAGATAATTATACAAAGTTCTGCTCTAGGGGTTTTATGTTGTAATATTATAAATTAGGTAGTAGAAACCAGCTCATTTTAATTTTTGAACTGAATGTCCAAATCACTGAAAAGCTTCAAGTATATCACTGATAGTTAAGCTAAAAAGAAAAACTGGAATAGTGTCTACCTATCATAACTTTGATATTGATAAATTTAATAAAATAACCTTGAAAGACATATACAACAATTCAAAAACAAATAACAGTGAAAGAAAATCAATACAAGAAAATAAGTACACCAATAGGTAAAATGTGCCAAATAATACACATGATGAAGAAAAATCTTCAACAACTTATTAAGATAAAATTGATAATCTAAAATGAGGAAGTAAAAGAGATTATGTGTGAAAGTTGCAGATACCAGGATGAAAGCATTTTTTTCAGACCCAGACAAAATAGGGCCATGTAAGCATGAAAGAGAGAAGGCTCTTGCTTACATGTCTGAGTTAAGAAATTTTTCCAAGGGTATTCTAAAACCTGGCAAGAAATCCCTTCATGTCTTTGCACATCTTCTGCTTTTCATGGCTTGCACATTTCACACGTATACTTATGTTTCTATGAAAAGTTTTATCACTAGGCATTCTATAAAACTACAGTAATTCAGATAAGATGCTCTGAAAAGGTTGCCTGCCCAGTAACAAATCTCCATCAATGAACTGATAACTCTGGAGCCAATGAACACTGTTTTTAAGCAACTTATCTCTCCCCTTTTAAGCTGCGAACCTCACCCTTTTTGCTAATAATATCTTGCATTTACCCTTTTCTGACCAAATGAACTTGTGGCATTCCAGGTTATAACCCTCATTTCTCATTTCTGAGTGAACTCAACATATTTGCAGATAATTTTCTCTAATGTCTTTTTGTCAGATTGACATACATAAGGATATACTTAGAGAACAATTTATTTGGTTTATATAATAAATTGTGTAAGTAGTGCAGATTTACATTTAACCTTTTGAGAACTACGAATATACATAAATAATTTAGAATTCTTCCGCAGGGGAGATTTATATATTCTCACCTCTTTTATTTATTTATTCAATAGTTATTTATGTTATTACAGTCTCATAAATATTGGATTATTTATTTTATTTCTCAAATTGGCCAAAAGTTAGTTACTATGAGCTCTTTCACTGGCTTATGTGTCCCTTGACTTACCCCACCATTGTTTTGTTTTGCATGCTTAGTACTTTCTTACATTCTTGCAATGCAAGCTTTATAGTTCCTGTCTCAATTCTAGAATTGGTCATTTCTTCAAGAACCCCTGATTCCTTTTTATTCAAGAAAGTCATTGGATGTTAAAACCTGTGTATAAAGTGTGTCTTGTTACTGGGGAGTCATTGCTTCTAGTCTCTCTCAAATGACTGAGAAAAAAATACAAGTGTGTATGTTAACCAGAACCTTGTAAATGTAATTAAGTTAAGGATCTTAAAATGATTATATCATTAGCAAACAGATAGTTTGACCTCCTCTTTTCTAATTTGGATGCTCTTTATTTCTTTTTCTTGACTATTTGCCCTGGCTAGGATTTCCAGCAGTATGTTGAATAGAAGTGGTGACAGTGGGCACTCTTGTCTTATTACAGTTCTTAGGGGGAATACTTTCAACTTTTCCTCATACAGTATGTTGGCAGCTGTGGTTTTATCCTATATGGCTTTTATAATTTTGAGGTAAGTTCCTTGTATGCCTATTTTTTGCAGGGTTTTTATCATGAAGGATTGTTAGATTTTATAGAATGCTTTTTCAGCACCTATTGAGATGATTGTATGAGCTTTGTTTTTGCTTCTGTTCATGTGGTGAATCACATTTATTGATTTGTGTATGTTGAACCATTCTTGCATCCCTGGGATGAAACTCACTTGATCGTGGTGAATTATGTTTTTGTTATGCACTGTTGAATTTAGTTTGATAGTATTTTATTGAGGATTTTTGCATCTATGTTCAAAAGGGATATTGGTCCATACTTTTTCTTTGTTGTTTCCTTCCCTGGTTTTGGTATCAAGGTGATACTGGCTTCACAGATTGAGTTTGGGAGGATTCCTTCTTTCTCGATGCTATGGAATAATTTCTGCAGGTTGGGCTCCTGTTTTTCTTTGTAAATTTGGTAGAACCCAGCTGTGAATCTATCTGGTCTGGGCTTTTTATTGTTGGGCATTTTTTTGTTTTGTTTTGTTTTGTTTTCTAATACTGCCTCTATCATGCTGCTCATAATGGTCTGTTCAGGATTTCCTTTTCTTCCTGATTCAGGCTTGTGAGGTTGTGTGTTTCCAGGAACTTATCCATTTCCTCCAGGGTTTTTTTGTGTGTGTGAGCATAGAGGGTTTTTTAGTATTCCTGGATGATATTTTGTATTTCTGTGGTATCGTTTGTATTATCGCCTTTTTCATTTTTGATTGGGGTTATCTGAGTCGTCCTTTCTCTTCTATTTTTACTTACACTGGTCTATCAATTATCTTTTCAAAGAACCAATTTTTTGTTTCATTGATCCTTTGTATTGTTCTTTTGGTTTCCATTTCATTTAGTTCTGTGCTTTGTAATTACTTTTCTTCTGCTGGATGTGAGTATGATTTGTTCTTTTTCTAGTTTCTCGAGATGTGATGTTAGGTTGTTAATTTATGATCTTTCCATCTTTTTGATGTAAGCATTTAAGGATATGAACTTTGCCCTTAGCACTGCCTTTTCTGTATCCCATAGATTTTGAAAGCTTGTGTCCCCTTTGACATTGAGTTTGATGAATCTTTTGACTCCCATCTTAATTACATCATTTACCCAAGGATAATTCTGCATCAGGGAAACTAAGAAGGGGGATGTGTGTGAGGGGGAGGGGGATAAAAACTTACCTATCTGGTACAATAAACACTGTACAGATGATGGGCTCATTGAAAGCCCAGACTTCAGCATTATACAGTGCATCCACATAATGAAAACACTGTACTCCTTAATATTTAAAATAAAAAATGCTTTCAGAAAAAAAATCTTAAAGTGAAATTATCATGCATTATCCTGGTAGGTACAGTGTAATCACAAGGGTCTTCCTAAGAGTAAGGCACGAAGAGTCAGTGTCATATAAAAACATATCATAATGGAAAGTGACATTGAAATGATGTGATTGCTGCCTTTGAAGATGGAGGAAGGGACCATAAGTCATGGAATATAGGTAGCCTCTAGAAACTGGGAAAAGATAAAGAGATGGAGTCTCCCTTAGACCTTGAAGAAGGAATGCAATCCTGTTGACACCTTGATTTTTTTTTTTTCAATTTCAGGAAATTGTGAGGGTACAAACATTTTGGTAACATTTATGTCTTTGCCTTGCCCAAACGAGGATTAGAGGCATGCCCTTCCCCTCTACAATGCTCACTGCATCCATTAGTTGTGAGTTTACCAGCCCCCCCAACCCTCTAATCCCTGGAGAATATTACTACCATGTAGGCACCATAGTGTTGATCAGTCAGTGCCAATTTGATTGCGAGTACATGTGGAGCCTATTCTTCCAATCTTGTAATAGCTCACTTTGGATAATGGACTCAAGCTCTATCCAGGAAAATATAAGAGGTGCTAGGTCACTGTCATTTCTTATAATTGAGTAATATTCCATTGTATGCATATACCAAATTTTAATAATTCACTCATTAATTGATAGGCAGTATAGCCATATCACACTAAATGCACCCGATCTTGGACACTAAGCAGGGTCGGGCCTGGTTAGTACTTGAATGGGAGACACCTTGATTCTGACAAACAAATTCTGAATTCTAACCTCTAGAATTCTAAGATAATGAATTTGTTATTTTAAGCCATGAAAGTTTGTGACAATTCTACAGCAGTAATAGAAAATTAATATACTATATTTATGTGACTTTACACTGATGTTTCCAACTCTAATCCATTACTATATAAATCATTCTAGCTCACTATTCTTGCTTATTTGTAATCTCCTGCTCCAATTGTGAAAAATTTTGCTCCCACCATCTGCCCTCCATGTACTTAATTTTTTCCTTTCAGGATATCTGTATGGTGGTTCAAGAATTGGTACTCCACACTGCTTTCTATAGGAAGCAACTTTATCAAGAAGAATATATTGATTATGTGTGTTTCTTTTGGGTTTTAATCTTACCAACTCTATTTATTTCCAGGGTTAATAGCTGAAGACCTCTACTCTCCACCTTCAGTAATGTTGTCACATGCATTTGTAACACAGATTGTTTTGAAACATTTACATTTCATCCTTGGATCCTTTGAGTTTCTACTTTTGTTCAAATTTCTTGACGTGACTGTGAATGGTACATATTTTTATTAATTTTAAACTCCAACTACTGGTAGGGAGAAAAACAATTGGCTTTTATATATTTACCTTATATCCTTCAAAATTTCTATCCCCACTTATTAATGCAAGGAATTTTTTGTAGCTACTTTGGGAATTTCTATATAGCTACCCATTTCATATCAAGGCAAGAATCTCCTCTGTCACCCCTCCTATTGAACAACATACTGGAAAGTTCTACCTAGGGAAATAAGACAAATATTTATAAAAAACCTGTACTGAGTCAGCATTCAATCCCCCTGCCTTGATTTCCTCATTCCCGGAAGCTACAAATTTGTTTTCATTCTGTATGGATTTGCATATTCTGAATATTTTATATAAATAGAATCACACAATATGTGATATTTGTCACTGGCTTATTTTGCTTAGCACAATGTTTTCAAGGACTCTCTTTATTATCACATATAACAGTATTAGATTCATTTTTATGGTTGAATAGTATTCCATTGTTTGGATATGCCGTTTTTTGGTTTGTCTATTTATCGTAATGATTGACATTTGAGTTTACACCTTTTGTCTCCTGTGAACAGTGCTATTTTTGGACATTTGTGTACAAGGTGATTTTTAAAAACATCTTTTCTCAGTTCCTTGTGTATATATTCATAATTGATGTGGAATTGCTGTGTCAAATGGTAATTCTATGTTTAACGTGTTGAGAAACCTAGTTGTAGGTTTTTGTAGATGTACTTTATCAAAATAAAGAAGTTATCTCATCCCTAGTTATGAAAATTTTTAAAAACATAAATCAATGTTGTGTTTTGTAAAATGTTTTAGCAGCTTTATTAAAATATAACTTGCACACTATACAATTCACCACTTCTAATGTACACATTTTTACATATATATATGTGTGTGTATATATATGTCTGTATATAATCATCAGTCAATTTTATCCCATTTTTATTACCTTAAAATAAAAAACCTCCACATACTTTAGCTGTTACCTTTATCCCCCAATCCTCTGCCTAGCTGTAAGCAACTAGTAATCTAACTTTTGTCTCTACAGATTTTCGTATTCTGGATATTCATATGAATGAAATCAAATAATATATTGTCATTTGTGTCTGGCTTCCTCCACTCAGCATACTGTTTTCAAGGTTCATCTATGTTGTAACATACGTCAGTACTTCATTTCTTTTTATGGTAGAATAATATTCCAGTATATGGATATCACACATGTTGTTTATCCATTTACCAATTGACAGATATTTAGTTTGTTTCTACCTTTGGTTATTAGGAATAATGCTGTTATAAACAGTCATGCAGAAGTTTTTTATGGACATATGTTTCAATTTCTCTTGATAATATATGAATCAGTGGAATTCCTGGACAATGTGGTTACTCTATTTTTAATTATTTGACAGTCAAACTAGTTTCCAAAATTGTTTAACATTTTATATTCCATCAAGCTGTGTATGAGAGATCAAGATCCAATTTCTCAGCATCCTTGCCAACACTTGTTATTGTTCTTTTTCATTTTAATATCAGCAAAATGGCAAAGTAGGAAGTTCTGGAGCTTTGATTACCCACAGAAATACCAAGAGGCAACAAGAATCTGTCTGAAAGAAATTAAGAAGGAACAAATAAATGGAAAGGAATCCTATATTAATAAATAGGAAGTATTAATATTTTTAAAATTCCAGTACTATTTAAATGATGTTCAGAATTCAGTGCAATCCCTGTCAAAATCCTAAGCAATTCTTTTGTATAAATAGAAAAATATAAACTAAAATTTTTATGGAATCCCAAAGGAACATAAAAAGTCAAAACAATCTTGAAAAAGAACAAAGAAAGAGGCATCACACTTTCTGATTTCAAATATTATTACAAAGGTACAGTAATCAACAGTATAGTACTGGCATAAAGGAATGCATATACATCAATGGTATACAATAGAGATCCTAGAAATAAACTCTCATATTTATGGTCAAATAAGATCACTCATTGGAGAAAGGAAAGTCTTTTCAACAAATTGTGCTTTAAAAAAACAAAAACTGGATATCCACACACACGTGTACAATAATTAACTCAAAATAGATCAAAGACAATAATATAAGAGTTAAAACTCTAAAACTCAGAAGAAAATATAAGGAAAAGTTTTATGACATTGGATTTGGCAATGATTTCTTGCCATCAAAAGCAAAGGCATCAAAGAAAAGATAAATTGAATTAGTTCAAAATTAAAATTTTTATGCATCAAAAAACACAATCAACAGAATGACGGGCAACCATGGAGTGGGACAATTTGCAGATCATATGTCTTATAAAAGGTTAATATCTACAAAATATATAAAGAACTTGTACACCTCAAAACAAAACAACAAAACAATCTAAGAAGTGGGCACAAGATTTGAATAGATATTTCTCTATATAAATATGGTCAACATAAAAATGGTTAATAAGCATATGAAAATAGTCCCAATATCATTAAGCATTAGATAATACAATTCAAAACACAATGAGACACCACCTCATATCCATTAGGATGGCTACCAAAACAGCTATAAAACATATCAACACAAAAATATCAAGAGTTGGCAAGGATGTGGAAAAGTGCAATTATTGTATATTGTTGGTAGGAATGTAAAATGGTGCAGCTGCATGTAAAAAAGTATTATGGTTCCCTAGAAAATTAAAAAATAGAATTTCCATATGATTCAGTTGTTTCATTTCTGGTGATTTGCCTAAAAATTGAAAGTAGGGTCTAAAAATATATTTGTATATGCATGCTCATAGCAGCATTATTCATAACAGCCAGAAGTTGGAAGAAACTCAAGTATTTATGAATAGATGAATAAGGAAATAAAACATGATAGATATATACAATAAAATATTATTCGACCTCAGAAAGAGAGGAAATTCTGACACAGGCTACAAGACAGAAGAACCTGAGGACATTATGCTAAGTGTAATAAGTCAATTATCCAATTACAGAAGGACAAACACTGAATGGTTCTGCTTAAATCATGTACCTAGAGTGGTCTAATTCATAGAGACGGAAAGTAAAATGGTGGTTGCCAGGCACTACTGGGGAGGGCAAAGGGGAATTATTGTTTAATGCTTGCAGAGTTGCAGCTTAGTAAGATTAAGAGGTCTGAAGAGAGGAATGGTGATAATAACTGAACAAGAAAATGGACATACTCAATACCACTGAAATATAAACTTAAAAATAGTTAAAATAGTAAATTTTATGTTTTGTGTATTTTGTCACAATAAAAATAAAGATATTTACAATTTTAATTCTTAGATTTAGTTTTTTGATCAATTTTGAGTTGATTTTTGTATATTCTGTGACATATGATCCAACCATCCAAACTCATTGTTTTGCAGATAGATTTCCAGTTATTCTATGACCATTTGTTGAAAAGTTTTTTTTTTCCACGTTGAGTAAGCTTAGAACTCTAGTCAAAATCAAAAGACCATGATCTGTGGGTTTATTTTAAGGTTCTCAATTCTATTCCATTCACTTATACATGTATTTGTGTGCCTGTTTGAAAATGGGAAATGTGAATCCTCTTGCTTTTGTTATTCTTGATCCCTTGCCATTTCATGAATTTTAGATCCAGTTTCTCAATTTCTATGAGTCAGAGAGCTGGAATTTTGATTGTATTTGCATTGAGTCTGTATAATAATTTGTAGGGTATTGCCATATTAACAATGTTATATCTTTCAATATATGAACATGGGATTTTTTTCCATTTATTTAGATCTTCCTTATTTTTTTTCAACAATGTTTTGTAGGTACCAGTATATAAATTTATGCTTCTTTAGTTTAATTTATTTCTAAATATTTTAATCCATTTAATGCTATTGTAAACAGAATTATTTTCTTTATTTTTGGTTTGTTCATTGCATGTGTGTAGTAAGAAAATTGATTTTTGTTTATTGATCAGTCATCAGCAAATTTTTTGCACTAATTTATTAGTTTAAAGAGTTTTTCTGTGGCTTTTTTTATGATTGTCTATAAAAAAGGTAATATCATCTGAGAACAAACGTCTTCTATTATGTATTATTTGAATTTGTATATCTTTTATGCATTTATATATTTTTTGCCAAATATCTCTGGCTAAAACCTCCAATAAAACGTTGAATAGAAGAGGCTACAGCAGAAATGCTTATCTTGGTTCTGCAATAATTTTGGGAGAGAAGAGGCATCCAGTTTCACCATTAAAAGTGAAGTTAGCTGTGGGGTTTTTTGTAGATGTTCTTTACTAGGTTGTAAGATTTCCCTTCCATTTATGGTTCATTGAGTTTTCTTTTTACTGTAAAATGGTGTTCTATTGTGTCAAATGTGTTTTCTGTATCTGTTGAGATAATTATGCAATTTTTTGTGATATATTACATTTTGGTTTTCAGAGGTTAAGCCACCCTTGCCTTAATGAAATAAATCCCACTCGATCATGACATAATTCTTTTTATATCTTGCTCTACCTGGTTCGGTATCATTTTTGTCGAGATATTTTACACACATATCTATAAGCAGTATTGGTCCATATTTTTTTTGTGATGTCTTTTTCTTGTTTTGGTATCAGATAATGATGGCTTTATAAAATAAGTTGGAATATGTCCCCTTGTCTTCTATTTAGAATTTGTGAAGAATTAGTATTAATTTTTTAAAAATGTTTAGTAAGTGTGAATATTAAAGCCATATGGGATACGATTTTTTGTGGATAGTTTTTTTTATTACGAATTGAATCTCATTTTATGGTATATTCAGATTATCTATTTCCTCTTGATACAGTTTAAATAGTTCTTGTCTTCTTAGAAAATCATCCATTTTATCTAGGTTAATATATTGACACACAATTGTTTATACTATTCCTTTAAAATATTAAAAAAAAATTCTGTAACATCAGTAGTACTTTCTGCATTTCTATTATAAGAATTTGAGCTTTCTCTCTTTTTTAATAGTCAATCTAGCTAAATTTTTATTAATTTTGCTGATCTTTTGAATGTCAGATTCTTGTTTCTTTTCTTTTTTCTCTATTTTCTATGTCATTATTTCCATCTATATCTTTATTATTTATTCATTTCATTTTATGCTTGGTTTAAGTTTAGTTTTCTCTTCTTTGTACAATTTCTTGTGGTTGAAGATTAGGGGATTGATTTGAGACCTTTCTTCTATTTAATGTAGGCATTTATGGCTATAAATTTTCCTCAAAGCACTGCTTTAACTGTATGTCTGAAGTTTTGCTACATCATGTCTTCATTTTCATTCATCTCATAGTATTTATGAATTTCATTTCTATTTATTACTCTGTCCATTGATTATTTAGGAATGTGATGTTTAATTTCCACATATTGATGATTTTCTCAGATCTTTTCCTACTAGCAATTTCTAGTTTTATTTAATTGTCTTAAGTGAATATACATGGTTTTTACCCTTTCAATTTAATTGAGGTTATTTATGGATTAGCTGATTTTCTATCCTGGAGAATAGTCCATGTACACTCAAGAATGATATATGGGCTATTGTTGTTGGATGAAGTGTTCTAATTAATTCCGTTAGGTCCAGCTGGTTTATAGTGTTGTTCAAGTGTTCTATTACCTTCTTAATCTTCTGTCCAGGTGTTCTATCCATTATTGAAAGGGAATAGATTAATATTTAGCTCTTAAAATAAGAAAGTGGGGTATTAAAGTCTCCAACTACTATTGTTGAATTTTTTATTTTCCCTTTCATTTCTGTCAGTATTTAATTTGTGTATGTTAAGTATATACAAGAATATAATTGTTAAAGCTTTCTGTAGGATTGGCTTTTGCCATTATAAAATGTCCCTATTTATGTCTACTAATATATTTCATTTTAAAATCTATTTGTCTGATATTAGCATAGCCATTCTGAAATTCTTATGGTTGCTCTTTTGTGATATATAGTTGCATTTTTTTTACTTTCAATCTATTTGAATATAAAGGGAGTCTTCTGTAAACACACCATAGTTAGATAATATTTTTGTCAAAATTGGTACTCTCTACATTTTGATTAGCTAGTTCAATTCATTGAAATGTAAGGCTATTATTTATACTTACATAGGCATACCTCAGAAATATTGTGGTTCAGGTCCAGATCACTGCAATACAGTGAATATCTCCATAATGCAAGACACAGTTTTTTATGCATATAAAATAATGTTTATACTGTACCGTAGTCTAGTATATGTTTAATAGCAATATGTCTAAAAAACAAAGTTTATACCTTAATTTAAAAATACTTTATTGCTAAAAAATGCTATGATTATCTGGGCCTTCAGTGAGTCATTATTTTTTTGCTAGTAGACAGTATTGCCTCAGTGTTGACAGCTACTGACTAAGAAAGGTGATGGTTACTGAAAATAGAGGTGGTAGTGGCAATTTCTTAAAATAATACACTGATAAAGTTTGCCACATTAATTGACTGTTTCTTTCATGAAAGACTCCTCTGTAGCATGTGATGCTGTTTAATGACATATTACCTACAGTACAACTTCTTTCAAAATTGGAGTCAATCCTCTCAAACCCTGACACTGCTTTATGAAATAAGGATATGTAATGCTCTAATTTCTTTGTTGTCATATCAATAATGTTCAAATTTACTTATAATATATTCCATCTCAAAAAGCCACTTTCTTTGCCATCAGTAAGAAACATCTCCTCCTTCATTCAAGATTTATCATGAGAGTACAGCAATTTAGTCACATCCTCGGTGTCCAATTCTGATTCTAGTTCTCT
>RJWJ010013062.1:0-40733 GCA_004363605.1 Indri indri
AAAAAAAAAAAAAAACTCTCTCAAGGGGAAAAACTTCACAGAGCAAACCTACCCAGGGGTAAATTACAAAGATCTCCCACGAACATTAGAACTACATAAACTTAAGTGTAATTACCACCTTAGTAGGAAAATAGAGTCTTTATTTTTTACATTTTCATCAAAAGACTTTATACTCCTAGAAGTTCACAAAAGGTCATTGGCAAAATCAAACCTCTACTTTATGGAAACTACCAAAGCTAAATTATACATATTTTTAAGAGCCTGCTGAATGCTATGCAAAGGCTTCTTTACAAATGCCAATCTCCAGTCCAATCATCAGTGAAACCTCAAGTCCATGTCAAATCCTTGCAAATAATAATAATGAGGTTTTCAGTGAGATGCCTATAACCAAAGATAAGTTTCGTTATTTTCCCCTCTGATTCCTTTTCACTGGAGGAAAGCTGAAGGAAGGATATGATGTTGCAATACTAAGCCCTGAAAAGTGCTTTGGCTCTTCCAAAATTGCTGAGCTAGTCTTTTTGTAAGTACAATCCCTCATAAGAGTATATTATACATGTTAAATCTGTATTAATTTCTTCAGGCTCCTGTGGTATCATTTAGTAAGTTACAGTTATCAGGGACTCCTGGTATACATTTTATTTTATCTGGATTAATAGGAATGGTGATATTGCTCAAGGTAGTGTGAGAGAGTTGAATGTTCTTAAACAGCAAAAGTCAAAATCAGGAAACAGGAGTTTGTTTATGAGATCCTTTCTGTGGCTAGCTCTCTTGCTAGCATGCAATTTGATACTTTCTAGGAATATTTGTATGTTAAAGAAGCATGGACATGCTTGGGACTGGGACTTGGGGGGAAGGGGGAGCAAGGGCATCATACGTAACCTAAACACCTGTACCCCTATAAACAACAAACAATAAAAAAAAAATAAATAAAATAAAAAAAAATAAAAAAAAAAGAAGCATGTTTATGTGTATCCATTTTTGTACTCCTATTTGCTTAGCATGGCTTTTGCTTGCTAGTTGAAAGTACTCAAGGACACTAGGCTCATTATTTAATTTATCGAAAACCTAGGGCTAGACCTCTAGGCAGAGCCATGTGGGGACTTTTTTGATGTGCTTCAAATTACGTATTTAGGCAAATTCGACTTCTCTTCTAATGAGTCTGATGTGATCTGAAATACTGTTGGGTTGACTGGCATAGTGGGGTCTCCTCAGTAAGGAGATAATTTATATAAAGGGGAAATCGGGCTCATCCTCGATGGTAGGCAATGAAAGCATGTTTCAAAATGTATGCTATATTCCTGAAAATGTAAACTACTAAGAAATGTCTGCCCACACATTTTGTATACATGGTTGATCTGGGTCAGTAGGAAATGATTTTGTTTGTTTGTTTTCCTCTGTTCTGTAACAGTGGGGAAGAGCTAATGCGATTTTCTTAAAATTTCTATTTTAATGCCAAGAAATGTTTTCTTCCCTGGAAGCATGTAGCTCAATATTTCCTAAACGCCAAAAAAGCAGAATGTGTTTGCGAAAGCTTTTCAAAGAGTTTTCTGTCTTTGCTGTGGCAATGACAATGATAGTAATAATCATGACTATTATGTTCACTTGCATGGGATTTTACAGTTTATAAAGCACTTCCATATACATTATCTCATTTTATAATACAACCAAAACGTTGCATAATACAAAATTAGTTGTTGCTTATATCAAGGCATTATGTGGGTTATTAGAAGCTGTGAGCCAGATGTTATGTATGAATGGTGTAGAGAGTGTTTCTTGGCAGAGCACAGGAAGGTCCAGACTTTTGTATAGCCTAGAATGGCAAGATGTGAGAAGAAAATAACTCTCCTTGCTGAATAAAGGCTCCAGGCAGGGTCAGACCAATAGACTCGTGAATACCTGCTTTGGGCTCATAGTGCCTTAGTCCAGGGATGGTGGGTATCTACTGGAAGTGGCTGCCTAGGGATCTCTGTGAAATGGGTATTGATGCCAGGTCCAAGATTAGCAAGAAGGACTATAGAAGCTCCTCTACTTGTGAGCTTTTTACTTCTGAACTTCCATGACTTTATGAACAAAGCTGCTTGCACAATAAAAATACCTTCACTCTGTTCTATCACCATCAGTTTAATCCATTTATTCTTTCATTGACTCATTAATCACTCTTTTCACATATAATTATTGTGCCAGGAACTCTGCTTGGTGTTGGTCATACATAGTGAACAAGACAGACAAGGTCTTCTGCCCTCATGCAGCTTATATGTTGTAGACACAGAACAGAGAAACAAATAACAAAATAATTACAGATTGTGATGAATCAGGAAGAAAGTAAACAAGGCAATGAGATAGAGAAAAACTTCAAACTTATTTTTAAAAGCATGGATCCCAAGAGCAAACTCTATGAAGGAAGTCTTAAAGATTGTGTTATGGAAAATGTAAAACCCCTCTGACAAACCCTGGGCTTACTTCTTCAAGCATGTCATGGATAGCAAGATCAAACACTCATGAAAAATAAATGGTTAGGGGAAAAACAATAAACATGGAAATAAATGTATTTTTAGGATACACTAAGTAAAATAAGGTATCCCCTTGCAGAAAAGGCCAGGTGTGTCGGTGTTAGAAACTTTCTCTGGCAGATAGCTCTTCTCTTTAAATAGTGTCTTTAATTTTTGAGAAAAAGATTTTATGTTACAGATTATCGTATAAGAGTTTGTTGTGTAATTCTGTAAGACTTAAAAATATATTGAACAAGCCTGTACTAGCTCAAAATACAATATATTTTGATCTTTATTCTCCTTTTGTTTTATTTATTTTTTTTAAGTCTCAGCAAAGAGCTTTATAATTGCCAGATGTTCTCACAAGTCATACGATGATTCAATGCGAATTTTTTCAGGCTTTTATCTTCAATCCATTTATTATATTATTATAAGGCTGAAGCTAGAGCAAATCTCCCTTCTCTGCATCAACCAATTAGCCCACCTACATGGTTTCCAGGAGGGGATATCTATGATTATTGACACATTTCTTACTTAATTAAACTGATCTGAATTTTGAATGTGTAAAAAGAACAGAGATACAAAAATTTGGAACGCAAATGGATGTATTAGGGAAGAAATTGACCCTCAAAGGAAAATCAGCATGATATTGGCAGAAGAAAGAGGAATAGACCCTGGACAAGCAAAAACAATAGGGTCAGGAAATATTCAGCTTACATGTCACAAATCTCCTGTGTTCTCAGCAGACATTGCTAATCAAAAACAGTAATCTTTTCTAGTGAGCTTAGGGGTGGCCTTAAAACCTTCTCAGCACATTGCAGACAGCCTCTGCCATTTGATCAGAGATGTCATATGGAGACAAACTTATTTGCCACAGTAGGTGTAAAGGGTATTGCTCACCAAATTTTTGCATTTTAACAGTCTTCGAAGTCTTAACTTAAAAGAGGTAGGAATTGGGGGCAACAATTTAGGAAAAATGAAAGTAATAATTTAGGACAAGGATCATTGTTTCTCTTGCACTTCAAATGTAGGTCACCACCCAGAAGACTAGTGCAGAAGTTCTCTGTTAGCATCTAGCAGCATTGTGTAGGCAGGTGTGTGAAGAACACAGACCTATCTTGCTCTGTGCCAAGAACATAGATAATGGCTGGTGATCTCCCCTCTGGGAAGAATTTTCTGGCATTCGAAAGGAATCACAGGCAGAAGACTCACCGAATGGTAAAATTCCCTTTGCTCCAGGAACATATTGAGTCTGGTATTCTGCTACACCAGGAAAGAAGCCCCAAATCTTATTTTGTTCTGAAGCCTTTTGAAATTTTTCAGTCCATAGTTTAATTTTGGCAACATCGAAGTGATGAAATTTGTAGATATTATTTATCAAGTCGTTATGTACTACTAGCTGACATTCTTTCAATTCAGCAAAAGCATTTTAAATCCTTCCATGTGTGCCTTGAATATATTGCCTGGAAACTTTGAAATAATTTTTTCAGTCTTCCTCTTTTTTCTCTACAAAGTAGGAACTTTATCTATGTAGCTGATAGTTATTTTATCTCAGAAGAAGCTCAACTATATTATTTTTAAGCTCTTTGGTAAATATTTGAACTGAAGGAAACTCAAAAAAATAAAAATCTAAAGGCCAATACAATTTTATCAAACAATATTTTTACTTTGACCTTTAAGTCAAGAATTGATATCCCTATATTAGATGATAATGGTATTAATTCTGTAGGTGATTCCATGTTAATGATATTAAACCCAACACAGAAATATTACAATTATGGGTATGGCTTTTACCCAGGCAGTCCCAGGAGCATTTGGGACAGGTGGAATATGAAAATGTTAAAGGTTACAGCTCAGGGGTTGAAGGTGAGCCTATAATTTGCTAATTCAAAATTCAGCTAAAGATATTCATGGATGTTCATTAGTGACTCTAATGGTTCCACTTTACTTACTACTTATTGGAGTATAGTAGTATAAATATAGGTATCAGTAGAAGGAAGCATCCTATTGCTGAAGACGAGTTATTCACCCTGCCAATGGATAAACATTACTCTAACATACAGGAGAAAACTATTTGCTGTGCTTTCCTGTTTTCTACTGTGATTTATCATATACCATATGTAGTCAGGCTATTATAAGAGTACTCATTTATTACATGTGACTATATTTATTTTTTAAAACATTTATGTTGTCCAGAAAGATTTTGTTGCAAAAGAATAGTAAAAGAGGCCAATAATCATTAATAGAACTAGATAAGTTCCTTGTAGAAAGGCACGGGAAGGCCCCAGAAACATCATATGCTAACTTTTCTAGCAACCGTGGATAGCTGTGGATACCTGGGGTTTAGCCAGTTTATGACAGCATGTAAATAATTTAATATATACCAAAGAAACTTTGGAAAAGTTAAGATCAGCTTTTCCTTAGAGACATGAATGCATAAAGCTGGGCTGCTGATACTTCAGTCAGCTCAAAAAGATCCCTTAGGCCCAGATTTGCATCCTGACGGTAAGTATATAGGTTCCCAGAATGGGGCTGAACAGAACACCACTTTTTATAACGTAACTTGGCTCTTACATTTATTGGAGAGGAAAAAGAAAATGGTTGAGCCAAGTTTGTAACAGGTTCAAATGCTTTTCAGAGTCACCATTGTTCTTATTGTCCAATAGAATTTGGTTTGACTCTGCCTATACTTCTGGTATCTCTTATTTCTGCTAGCCTCAGCATGCTTTCTGTACACACTCCACACAAAAGATGTTGGGGCAAACCTGAAATGTATTTATAATTAATATATTGACCATATCTGTGTCTACACACTCAACAGAAAAAATTGTCCCAATTATTTGGACTCTAGCAAAGTGGCAAATCACTTTGTTAGAATAACCAGTAACTTCATTATGCTTATATGTGTGAATTTATAAGTGTCCAAATAAAATCAATGCCTGAGAAAGTTATCAGAACAATTTTGTGAAAGGTGATTATCAAGAAGGATTCGTTAAGTGTTTCCCAAAGTTTATACAACAGACCCGCAAATTCTGGACACTAGGTGGGGTGAAGTAGATAAGGGTATATTGACTGGAAAAGCTTAGGAAATGTACACATTTGCACATTCGTAAAAGGCTGTGGCAAGTCATGCACTAAATAGACCTATGTGATTTTTCTGACATAACCATTCTTAAAAATATTTGACAGGGGAACTCTTCTCCCCACCATAAAAACTACAAACATTCTGAAGAATTATCATTTTGCCAAACATACTTTCAGAAATGCTAATCTGGACAAACTCCTTATTTTTACAAATGATGGAACTGAATCCATGGAGATAAAATTGTACGCCCAAGATCCCACAGTTAATTAGTGGCCTACTTGGGCCTAAAATCTAGGGCTTGTGATGTTCTAAGCCTTAGTGCACTATACCCACTGGTTCTCTTTGCCTATAGCAATTTGGCAACATTTACTTTTTTTTAAAGCTTTTAAAAAATTGAGGTATAATTTACATAAAGTAAATTCCACTCATTTTAGTTCTATGAATTTGAAACCATCAACCACAATCAAGTTATTTATTTCTTAAAAAATTAAATGTTTTGAAGAATGTGTGCTAGAATGCATTAAGATAATTTCAATAGAAATATATTTGAATTCAAACTCTGCTTAAATTGAGAGTCCTAGGCAGTCTTGATTGATGCAGCTAACTGTATTGACTTCAAGAATGACAAAAGGTAGAAGAATTACATGGGGAAAAAGAAATGACAAACCAAATAGTGAAAGGCAAAGCCGTACTAGGAGAGGAACATACAGCCTGAGAAAGTACCAGCTGGGGCTCTCAGCTGTGACTGCTTGTGCATAGTATCCAAAGAAGAGAAAAGCAGAGGGCAAGAAATAACTGTGAGAACTCAGACCTAGGGAAGAAGCTTTCAGAGAACTCTGAATTCAGGGAATGGCCATTTCTCCTTAGAAATATAGTTATTTCTATGATTTTACTTTAGTTTTTCCTTTCTCCACTCTACCCTTGTTCTTTTCAAGTTCAATTCCTGAACTGAATCAGAAGGTCTTCTCTCCTTTTTTCCCTTCTGCCTCTCTGGGGTACATGTTATTCAGTGGTGAGCTAAAATCATCATGTTTTAGTTAAATACCAGTCATTGGAAGCCTTTTGGAATCACTCAGTTTTGAGAATGGAACTCCTAATTTCAGTTTCATATCATAAGCACACTTATGCTACTTGATTATAGTTTCCAAGTTAATTCTATCTTTACAATACCATGCTCAGTTTTGTTTCTGAGGCAAAATGAGCTCTGATCAAAACCAGCAAATCTCACTTATATCGACTTCATTCCTTTCGTCCAGACTTTCTTTGTTCTTCGCAGCCATTTCAGACAGGGTAATTGGGTGAGAGAGCACACCTCATGCAGGACTTTTCCTTTTCTTTTACCCCCTGCGTGGTAACACATCCTGTTTGCCCTAACTTTGGCCCAGCCTGTTTATTTCACAAAACAACCGTCTTTAACCATGCTGGGTAGGAAGAAGACATAGATACTCCTCAGGAGGGGTGAGCACGCCCGCTGTGTAGGTATGTCTTGCCCAACTTTAACATGAAAAGGACTTGGTAAGAAAGAAAATACAAAGCCCTAGAAAAGAACAACAATCACCCTGTGGAGGCAAAATGAAAGTGGGTTGTGTATACAGATTCTCCATACGGATTATGCTGAGGAGAGAGGAGGCTGCTGGGCCTCTTCCTGTCATCAGATGGCTAAGCAAAGAAAGGGCAGCCCCAGTGCAAACTGCCTGTTCCCCATATGCTGCTGAGCACCGGTTCCTGTCCCTCTGCTCCAGCTGGGGGCCACATGGAAACCAAAGGCTAAGTGATGTCTGAGAAAGCAACCACCAACTCTCCGTCTGCAGGAAAACACAGTCCTAGAAGGGCAAGTGTGATAAGCTCTTTAAATCAGTAGGATGGTCAGATTGCCCAGTGAGAAACTCCACCATAAGGAGCTCTTGCTACATATCAAACACTGCCAGGTGGTTGACCTCATCTAATATTCATAACAACCGTATGACATAAAGACCAGAAAAAAATCCCCATTTTATGATGTTGGAAACTGAAGTTCAAAGAGGTTAAGTAAATATTTAAGCCCCAAATTTAGTAATTGGCAAAGATGGGACTTGAACCCAAGTCTGGTTGACTTCAAATCATGTGCTCCCAACCTCTTTACTATATTGCAGGTCAATGAGGCAAAAGGAAAGAATTTTTGTTTTTTCTTAAGTCACGTAACCTCAAAAGGAAACAGACTTTTTGGCTACTTAAAACATACTGAACAACTTGTTCTTGTTTTTAAGATGGTCAAGGCTTTAGTCTGACTATTTATTAATAGCATGAGGTAGTTCTCATTATTTTTACAGAAAACACTGATGCTGGTATATGTACCTATTTTACTTATTAGGTGGTAATGACTAATCTCTTGTAGTCAAGCAAATCAATCCATAAGTAAGAATAAACTTGAAAAGTTTATGGGAAAAATCCATTCCTCATCCCTTTCCTGATGGTCAGGGAAGGGTGCTCTGAATGACCCTGTTAATTTCTTCTATCATTAATAAATTCCCCTGTATAAACATAACTTTAGTAAAAAGCTATGAAGAAAGTATCCAGTGGTGCATTAAATGTACCACATTAGACAAGGAGCTATCAGTTAGTCCAATGCCATGGAGGAAACCACCAGAGGATTTGGCATTTTTTCAGTTTACTCAACAGACACTTCTGGGTTCTTAATCTTCTGACAGGCATTATGGCCCATTGGTGTGTTTGTTTTGAATATTTCACATGGGAAACAGAATTCTAATTTCTCTGCTAACTGGCGCTATTTTGTAAGGTAGATATTAGCACATGACTGGGGAGTAAATATCACAAAACTCATGCCAACCACAGGAACATCAGGTCTCTGAATGCCTCACATGCTTGCCGGGCAGCTGAAACAATGTCTAAGGAAGATATTTAGAAGGTAATCAAAGACAGAATCTCCCTCAGATACATTTTTTTTGGTGGGAATTTACATATGCTATTGTTTATCATAGCCTATCGGATATGGTCAAATAGACATGACAGTCACATTTGGAATGAACATAAGCTTTATTTATGTGCCATACATATGGAAATAAGATAAATTTCCAAGGAGCCCCAAGGAAAATGCTTTGATTCATTTTTATTTGACTTTTTTTCTCTCCATATAAGGTGGGAACACTCATACCACATAGAAAGTAAAATCACAGTTACAAGCATTCAAACAGATTTACTGATATGAAAGTTTGTAGTATCAGTGTTTGTGGCAAGACCTAGAGCCCATATTGAGATGGGGGCCTTAATGCATGTGGGGGCTTAGCTAAAAATCCAGATTTGTTAATGGCTGCCAGCATAGTCCTTGATACTACCGTAATTTCAAACAATAGGAAAGATTAGACCAATCTACTTATTTCCAATTGATTTTACATGAATCAAATGAGATAATTTATATAAAAGTGCTTTGAAAACCAGAAGACATTTTATAAAGAAGAGTTTATTCTATGTAATATGGAAGGGAATGATATGCATTAATGATATTTTTAGGTTCATCTGTTTTTAGAATTGCTTCCTTCTTACCTTCCATTCTTCCTCCTTCTCTCTTTTCTATTTGCTCTTGCATCCACAGACTTTTATTGAATATACAGAAGCACCAGAGGCAGTGTAGCACAGGTGTGTAACCTGGCACAACAGTAGTGGAGATTTTGGAGCCACGCTCTGCCACTCACTGTCTGGGCCTTGAGTGAGGTCACTAAACATCTCATTGTCTTTGTTTCCTCATCTTTAAAATGGGAATAATAGTCAAACATTTCACAGGGCTGTTGTGGATGTTAAGTGAGTTAAGTGATTTAACTACATACTGTTGTTAAATCAAATAAACCCTCTGCTGGCAATGGAGCTATAACATTGAGAAAGATTTGGCTCTAGTCTGGACAGCTCACTATCAATGCTCTTCAGAAACAAAAAATTGGCTGCTAAATGTACCATAAAACTGCATAAAAAACAGAGCTTGAAGAAACAAATATTATTCTGTAAACACATTTTGAGAAAGAATAAGTAACTTGGGTTTGTTCTCAGGATTGGGTTAGTCTCATGAAGATAGAAGAAAGGTGTTCTTCCATGCAGCCCCTAAAATAATCCTGTATGTTCACTCTTCCCTGGAGAGACAACTTGAAGACCCCGCAGATGGAAATGGTGGCCCCATGAGATAAAACTGTCAGACTGCTCATTAATTACCTTGGTGAACTGTTGACAAAATATTAGACCAATGAAAGTTCATAGACAGAGACAAAGAGGAGCTGAACATATGCAATGATTTTCTTTTTATTCCAAGAAGTGTTACAATCTGTAACCCCTAGGATAAGATTCTAGACTCTGTAGACCCAAGAAAAACTCAGGAATAAATCTAATATTTCAGTCAAATTAATTGCAACCATGGGATAAGAATTTTGTTTGCAGGAATTAATTATTCACATGTTTTTCAGTCTCTGGGGGTAAATATGCATTTTTTTGGTTCATTTTGGTGGTAAAAATAGTTTTGGTATTTTTGTGTTTTTTTTATTTGGAGAAAAACTTGTAATTATTTACTGAATCATTAGCTCTCAAGATTTCATGACAAGTATGATTTTTTGGATTTTTAGTATATTGAAATTTATGATGAGAGATAGTTTATGTTTTTTTATTTTTCTTAAAGGCATCCAAGTTATGATGAGGTTGTTACAAGATGAGAAACCAGCTAGCAAAGAATGATGATAATTGCAATAACCAGAAGTCGTAGGAACAAATATGCAAACATGTGGTTTGGGGTCGAAACCAGATGAAAAGGCTATTATGAATGTCTAGCTAGAATCAGGAGAAAGAAAATTAAGAAAGGGATGAAAGCAGAACAAGAAGGATAAAATGGAAGGCAAAAATATAGATGAGCAAAAAGATATTGAAGAGTTTCTGTATGTATTCCAATCCACTTCCTCTGTAGAAAGGAAGACTGATAAAGCAGAGGTGGGTAAGAAAGATCATCTTTGTTCTGGGTTAAGCAGAGCTTTAGTCTTGCACACGCTGCCTCCCTACTTAACTGAGGCCATTTTCTAGAGTCTTTCAGTTTAAGAAAAAAAGGAGGATAGAATCTGATGATTCATCTCAAACCTGAAGGTGATTCTCTGTTTTGTATCATTGTCTGAAGAGGAGAGCACAGGGCTGATGTCCTCAGAATGTCACACACACAGTAATGTAGGGATTTGCTTCTGAAGACCATATACATTATCCAGTACTATAAAAACAATGTCATCTCCAAGCAGGTCACCCAAGGTGGATGTGCCGTCTCATCATTCACCTGAATGAAGAGCAAGGGCTTATTGTAACAGCCTGAAATTGAGGGGCGGGGATTTTAGAAATTTTTGACTGAGCTTTCTTTCAGAGGTTCTACCAAGCACATTTGGAGTCTTTGTATTGCTTAAGCCTTGGCAAGATACAAACAATAGCCCCTACAGAGGCTGCACATTTCCCGTGTGCTCAGAGGCCGGCCTCTGCCTTCATTTACCACTGCTTGTTATTGCTGCACCCCAGAGATATTGCTGACAGGCTTTGATTGCAACAGAAGGCATCTTTGTGGAGTCATGCATATGGGACAGTTCTCTAGCACATTTCACACTTGCTCTCCGTGAGAATGAACGCGCTAAGTGCCAAACTGCTGACGTTAAAATATGGCTACAGTATTAAAAGAAACTTTCTCAGAATTTAAGAGATGTTATAGGTCATCCCTTCTAGGACAACATTAATAACAAAAAAAAGAAAGACAGAAAATAAGATTGAAAAGAAGGAAGGGAAAAAAGAAAACCCTGAGTATTTAAAATATCTTTTTCATTAGGAAAGAAACCACTGTAACCAACAAGAAATGGATTATTCTGTATCTCCTTATTTGCCTTCAGTATTTGGATATAGACATCACTAAAGTGTCTGTTTTCTGCAGCCTTGTTTCAAATGTAATGTAAAGAAAGAAGTAAATGTTTCATTTGGGCTCTTTAAAATGTTTTACAAGTGAGCATTTATATATACAGGACATCTAATCGTGCAGTCACCCTGCAAAGTCAAGCTAAAACTCAAAAATGTTTTACATTACAAGTGGAAACTATGATTCCAAAAGTCCAAGGGAAGGAATAGCTAATCTTCATTGTGTGCCCTAAAAATAGAAGCCAGTTTAATGATACAGGTTTTTCCTCCTCTAACAGCAGTTAAATCTAAACCTTTGCTAAGAGGCCAGTTGGTGTTATAATGCCCATTTGACAGCTTAGAGGTTCAAACTCTCAATTAACTTGAGTGATTATTGTGTTCAAACTGGCTTAAATTATTTATTCATTTTTAGACAATTTTGAAACAGCTGCAATATTCCATTTTTGCATTACTGACATAAAACACACCACCATTTTTATTTTAGAATGATGAACTATTAATATTTAAAATATTCTGGTAACTATGGCAAATAATACAGGAAAACACAAAGCAGCCACCATCCAGAGTTAGAGAATTTTATCAATTTGCTATATTTGCTTCAGTTTTATTTTTGTTTTTGGAGTTTGTTTTGTTTTAAAGTGTTACTTATATATTTGTCCCCTTGAGATTTCTCTGAGATCCTATACTATTTCCTTTCTTCCTAGAGGTTATTAATGTCTTGAATTTGGTGTTTATCATAACTGCATATATTGTATACATTTATTATGTAATTCTGTATTTGTAGATACTCTACAGTTTGATTTTGCTTGTTTAACAGCTTTATATAAGCTTATGTGTAAATGACATTACACCTATTATTCCGTGAATTGCCTTCTTTTGGCTCAAAATTGTGGTTTTGGGATTTGGTCATGATGATACATGCAGCTCTTATTCATTTATTTTAACTTTTGCAGAGTATCTTTTGTTTATATAGACTTGTTTATCCTATTTTCTCTTAATGGGTATGTAAATTATTTCCTTTTTTTTTTTTTGGCAAGGAACAACAGCAATTTTATACGTGTATTCTCATGTATAGGTGAAAAAGTTTCTCCGGGGTGTATATGTAGGTGTGGAATTGCTGTATCATGGAGTATCCCCACCTACAGACTTATCAGATATTGCCAAATTGTTCCCTAAAGTGGGTGGACCAATGTATACTCACAGTGCTCTACAACCTTATAAAAGTAGATATTCTCAAACTTTTTCATGTTTTTTCTTTTTTTAAAACATTTTCATTATGCTAAATTTTAAACAGTGAAATTTAATATAATGAACCATGATATAACTATTATACAACTTCAACAATTATTAACTTATGGTCAGTCTTGTTTCAAGCATACACCCACCATCTATACACCTACCCCATTATCACCATTGGGTATTTTAAAGTAAAACAAAATCACTGACAGCATATCATTATGTCTGCAACTAATTCAGTTGTTGTCTCTAAGATATGAGGATTCTTTAAAAAGTAACTACAAAATCATTACCCTACCTAAACAATTTAACAATAATTTTATTTTGTTTTGTTTTTAAGGACAGAGTCTTGCTCTGTACACAGCCTGGTGTGCAGTGTTACAATCATAGCTCACTGCAGTTTCAAACACCGGGCCTCAAGCGATCCTCCTGCCTCAGCCTCCTGAGTTGCTGGGACTATAGAAAAGAGCCATTGTGCCTGGCAAGAATAATTTCTTAACACCATTACATATCTAGTCAGTGTTCAAATTTCTCCAATTGTATTAAATGTGTTTATAGTTTGTTTATCTGTATCAGGATCCAAAAAGGTCCAAATATTGCCATTGGCTGATTATGTCTTGCCTCTTTTAATCTATATGTCCCTCCTTTCCTATTTACTTACTTATTTTTACAACTTGTGTTTTGAAGGAACAGGGTTATTTGTCTTATAATGTTTCCTATAGTGCAGATTTTGGTGAATTTTTTTTCATAGTCCATTAGTGCTGCTATAACAAAATACCTGAGACTAGGCAGGCAACTTACAAACAAAAGAAATTCATTCCTCACAGTTCTGGGGACAAGGAAGTCCAAAATCAAGGTGCTGGCTGTGGTGGTGTCTGGTGAGGGCTACTCTGATTCCAAGATGGTACCTTGAAAGATGTTCTCTGGAGGGAAAAGGCAAAAGGGAACCTAGCTAGTTACCTCCAGCCCTTTTGTAAGGGGACTAATACTGTTTATGAGGGCACAGCTCTCATGACTTAATCACTTTCCCAAAGGCCCCACCTGTTAATGCTATTGCATTGGGGATTAAGTTTCAACACCAGTTTTTGAGGTGACACATATTCAAACCATAGCAATACCCTAGGGTATTATTTAATATTTTCTAATAATATTTCATATGTGGTATTATATACTATATTAACTATATTTTCTTATTTTCTGTATGCTTGATGCTGTAGCATGTGAAGCTTCACTAACTCAAAAGAGACTGCCCCTCTCAGGGCTAGCTAATTCTTAGAGCGAAAGACTTGACCAGGGACATACCTTTCATATGTAAACTAACCGATCCAGAGCTCTTACTCTGAACTGCTTCCTATCTGACCCTTATACAACAGGAGGAAATATTCCTCTTCCCTAATCACCCAGGCCCAAGTACCAGACAACTAAAGACCACCTCTGTGGTCCAGAGTCTGTCAACATTACTCAAAGTACCCAATCCTAAACTGCTGTGCTTTGCCTCCCCCGTGGAAAACACAATACTCTGGACCGTGCTGTTCCTGCACCACTGCTGCCTCCTGACCAAACCTGCTGCTTCCCCATGTGGCCCTGAGTAGTGTGGTGAGCCCTCTCCTCTTGGGAAATGTAAGTAATAAAAATCTTTCAATGGCATTGGCCTCTTTGTGCTGTCACTCAGTCACCTCTATAAATTAAAATCCTGTGAGTACACGAGACACCCACTTCTATTAGAAAGCACATCATGTCTTTTCTTACTTTTGATGACAATAACAGTCATTGCCTAGATTATTTCATAAAAGGTTGCAAAATGGTGACATCTTAATTCTGTCCTGTTTCTTTATTTATTAGCTAGAAATCTTTTATAAAGAGAAATTCTCATCACCTATTTGGTTCCCTTGAATTATAGTTTTTATTGGAAAGTCAGAATATATACTTGATTCTTTACCTTTATTGACTAGTTACCAAAATGAGTTGGTAACTAGCATCCTTTAAAAGTGATGTATGTGTTTTATTGTGGTTTTTACTATTGTGTAGCGTCATTGTGACCTCAAGAATATATACATAATGTACCTCAGTCAATTATTATTATTATTATTATTATTGATGCTCAGATTATCTTTGGCCAGTGGGAGCCTCTTTAAATTGGCTCCTAGGACCTTTTGTCATGGCCCTAGTAGTTTTGAGAGTGTCCTTGCTTTTGGTGATGACAAAATATTTCTGACAATCTTTTAAATTTATTACTCCTGATCTAGAATCAGCTATTTCTCCAAGAAGTCCTGGTTCATTTTAATAGGAAATGATATTTAGAAACCGTAATGTGGACACTAGGGCTGCATATGTGTGGAGTTATGTATTGTCTCTGCATTCTTGTTTCAATACCTTACTACCTTAACTTCTGTAGCTTAAAGTCCTGCAATTCTTAGTGCGAGTCCTCCTACCTTTTTCTTCTTGAAAATTCTGTTGAATAGACTTAACCTTTGTAGAATGATATATAAATTTTAGGATTAGCTTATTAATTTTCATGAGAAAAACATATTGAAAATTGGGGGGAGGGAAATTTGTTGCCTTTATAAATGAACGGTGGGATAAATGACATATTTATTTTATTGCAGCTTCCTGTTCATGAATATGGCATATTGTTCCTTATACTTAGATGTTTTTATGTCTTTTAGAAACATTTTATAATCTATATGTTCTTGCTCATTTTTAAAACATTTGCCTTATAGTATTTGTGTCTGTCGTGAATGGTTTTTTGTATTACATCATATGATACATATACTTTCCTGTATGTATATTATACTTCATTAAAATAAATTAGCTTCAGAGAAAAGGAAAATCTGGCAATCATCCTGAGAGTACATGAATAAGAAGGGTAAGAGGAAGAATTGGTCGAATCAATATTTCTCAAAATGATAAAGCAGAAAACATTTTGATATTGGATTTGCCCATTTGTGGGAAACAGTTACGGTGAGTCAAATAAGATGACACACTGATGACAAATGAATAATATAGGATGGTGTAAGAAGCACGATCTATCTGTAGTTTTCCTACCTTTGCTACAGGTTACAGAGAAATGTTTCTCTACTAGAAGAAAAAAAAGAGCAATGGATAATGACAAATGATAAAAAGACCCTTGGGAGTGGTAGCTCTGTGGACAGCTGGAGGGCAGGGAGTTGCAACTACTACTCAGCTACGAGCACCATTACACTGCAGGAATGTGAGCGTAGTGTAGCCTGGTGGCCTGAATTTCCAAAGCAAACCAGAAATTCAGATTTGTGAATTCTCCTGACTTGTGAGTTGTGGCAACTAATTCAACTGTTTTAAGAATGTTGTTTGTATAAAACATACAGGCTATTTATGGTCTGAGAGCCCCACCTTTATGATCCCTAGATTAGAGGTTTTCTAAATAATATGGTAATTTTTAAATTTTAATATTTGGATGATTGGAATAGTTCAGTCAATAGAGACAAGGGAAGTAAAGGGGTTTTCTCAGTCCACAAATTCCCATTTCCCACCCCGCTAGCAATTCTGAGACATTCCAGTAGCGGACACCTATTACTCCACTTGAGGGTCTCTGCCACTGCTAATGATGCGAATGTGCTGCTTACCTTAATCATACAAGCATAAACTCTGAAGTCTAGAAGAAATATTGGAAGGTTTTAGTTCCACCTTGGGCTCCATAGGTGAGGAAGCTAAGTCCCACGAAAGTCAAATAACTTGTTCAAGGCCACATATTAAATTAGTGGCATCTGCTGATTTTTTAGGATTCTTATCAATTCTCAAATTTTGTGCCGCAGTGTGCAGCTAGCCAAGCTAGTCATGAGACTGCATGAACATCCCAAGGAAATGATAGGTTTTTTTCTCTATGCATAATTAGGGTCTAATTAAATTTAATTGTTTATAATTACCCAAGTAGAGATTGAATATACCACATTCTCTTCACAAGGCTTGAATAAAAATTTGAAAGATCAGTGAAGGCAGTAATTGAATAAATGTGCAGAGCCTTGTATGTGTAGTAATTATTATACACTGTAGTTTCCTGCTGTAGTTTCCAACACCGCTGATGGGGGTTTGCCTAAGAGATCATTCCCTCATTGTAGTCCTAGGTAATTTTTTTTAAATTATAATCTTATTATAAGAAGTGTTATCCATATGTGGTTGTGTGTGTGTGTATAAAACAGAAAGATACTGAAACTTGTAAACAATCAGTATAAAGAAGAGTAGAAAGTAAACTTCTTTATAACTAAAAGATAATTAAATTTCATCTGATTTTTTGGTAATTTCAGATAAACGATAATAGTAGTGTATGTTATCATTTGTTGACTCCTACCATGTGTCAGAAGTGATGTTAAATACTTTTCAAATTATCTTCCTTGATCTTTTTAGCTAGCCTATCAGGTACCTAGTATTCCTATTTTACAAATGAGGAATTGAGGCTTAAATGATTAAGTGACCTTGGATTTGAATGGGGCCTCTGACTTCGGAGCCTGTACTATTAATCTCTACACTGTGCTGTCTACCTAAGTAGATGCCTAAGTAGATGCTTCAAATTCCATTAGCATCATCTAAAATTCTAACAAAGATCACTCATCACAGTCTTTTAGGATATTAAAGAGAGTTTACCAGAACTGTTTGTTCTTCGTTTCACATTTCCCTTGGAAATTCCGAAACTTGATTTCCTCAAAGCAACGTCTGATTAGCAGCATTGCTCAAACTTTTGGCTTGTATTTCTTTCTTAATGCATATTCCATAAAATGTAGTTTGAAGTGAGACCCCTCACAAAGAAAATGAAAAGTCCCAAGAAAGCAATGCTGTCAAAATGAATAAATCTTGTAAAAGGCTTTGTGTAAACATTAGTGAGGAAATTATCTGACATTGTGTCATAAATTTGATCCCAATTAAACACGTGATGTGCAATAGTTGCCTATAAAATGTGAACATGTTGTAGATATTTTCAAATCCCAAGTATAAACATGTTGCTTAATGAGAAAGAGCTGTTATATGATGTCAAACACAGTAATACAGCACTTTCGAGAAATCATATCTTCGCTTGGCTTTCTCTATGGAAGCAAAATTAATCTGTGACTAATTAGGTATTGGGGTGAGAATTGTTTCCTGTTTTCTCAGATAATACTTAGAAATTTAGGTAAAGGCAATTTGCTGTGGTTTACTCTCCTAGGGAGTACAGCAGATTGTCTAACTGGGATTGAACTAGAAAACTCCTTGACATACAGCCTTTTTTAAACTTTGGCAGGTGACTAGTATTTGTCCCTTCCATCTTAAAAAGTATGCACCAACTTTAGTGGCTTATATATGAAAGAAATAATGTCAAATTTCTACCCCCCTCCCCTGCCCGTTTTTCTGTTTTTTGTTTGCTTTAAAACAAATTTATTTGCGTGCTCTAGGTAGTGGTACGCATTTTCTAGTTTGCTACACTCCCCACCATTCCCTATTCATTCTAGTTGCTTCACTTGTTTATGCTTCTGTTGGTCCTGAGGTCATTTGAGTTTGCAACCCCATTTTATGGCCTAACATGTATAGGTAAATGAAATAATGGGTTTCATTTGAGCAGAATGATTATGACATGGAAGGGCATGAAAGGGGAGAGAATGATTCATAGATTCTAAGAAAGTTTCAAAGACTCTAGGAAAGTTTCAATAAAGAAGTAGCCCTGGAGTTGACATTGAAGGGTGAGTAGGTGATCTCTAGGTGTACAGGGTGGGGGAAGAGATTTTTTCTGGGAATAGAGAGTATATGATCAGAGAAGAGAACTCAAAGGAGAGAAGGGGACCAAAATTATGGAGGCAGATAAGGGCTAAATCATAGAGACCATTAAATGACATGATATTGAAAGGTGAATAAGTATTCTCTTTGCATATCCTAAATAATATAACCCTAATTTCTATTCCAAATATGTACAGGATCAGATACGGGCATATCAGAATTGTGGCTTAGTGGGTAAGAAATGGCATGCTTACAATCTGACCTTAGATAGCTGTCCTGAAGATCAAAACTGGAAAGGGACATGAGGAAACTTCCTAGGTGATGCAATGTTCTCTCTTGAACGGGATATTGGGTATGTGAGTCAGAACTCATCAGATCGGACACTTAGAATCTGTTACTGTATGCAATAACACCTCAACTGAAAGTTAGAAAACAGGAAATATTGTTATATAATCATGATAACAATAATGATACTTTGAAGTTATAAGTGAAAATCTCTCAAGGTTAGATGACAATCTGACTTGTTTGCAGTAATAGGTTATGTTTGTAACTTTTCTTGGTCAGATGTTTTCTTTTCTCTTCAATTCCAACAGTTATTTCCAGAAAAAAATATTCCACCAAGCAAGTAATCTATTTTTAGTTTCAATTTTTGGATGGATGAGATTTGGCAAAAATATTATAAATTCTCATATTCCAGTCTTTTTTACCCAGTGGGTGCTGCTTAGATAACAGATATTTCAAGTAATTGAAAATTAAATATCAAACATTCTGAGAACTTTTATGAAGATGAATGTATCTACGAATAAGTGTCAGGTAGGTATTGCCACATGATGGGGCTGAATACGTTCTTTTTGTGTTGTGACAAGCAGTTCGTTTGATAGACTTCGCCATGGGTTCAGTGGTTGAAAACTCAGGTTCTGTAGTTGGATAGATCTGAGGTTGAATCCTAAGTGTATCGTTTAGTAGCTGTGTGTTATTAAACCTGTTATATAACCTCCCTTATATTAGTTTCCTATTGCTGCTGTAACAAATTACAACAAACTTAGTGACGTAAAACAACACAGACTTATCATCTTACACTTGTGGAGACTAGAAGTACTGAAGTCCGTCGGCAGACCTGTGTTCCTTCTGGGGGAACTAGGGAGAAGTCGTCTCCTTGCCTTTTCTGGTTTCTAATGGCTACATGCTTTCCTTGGTTTGTGATCCCATTTGCCATCTTCCAAGTCAGCAGTGAATGGTTAAGTCTTTCTCATGCTGGTTCACTCTGATTTAGTCAAATCTTTCTCTACGTCCCTCTAATAAGTCCACTTCTGATTACATTGGGCCCACCTAAATAATCCTGTTTAATCTCCTGCATTTTAAGATCCTCAACTAATCGGTTCTGCAAAGTGTGCACATTTACAACTTCTGGGGATTTGAGCATTGACGTCTTTCAGAGGATCGTTATTCAGCCTACCACACCCCTCATCAGTAAGATAGGAATAATAACAGTGTTAAAAAGGAAAAAAATCGGGGAGAAACTCTTCCTTGGTAGAAGACAAAAGAGTTCGGGCTGACTTTATTCTGAAGGTCAGCTTGTATAAAAAAGAGTCTACTGGCTTAATTATAGCCTCTCAATTATTCTTTCTTTAAAATTTTATAGAGTTCAGGATTTGCTTTCATTCTTTTGAATCATGCTGAAAATTTAAATTCTTTTACTTTGTGCCGAAGAGCATATTTCCTTATGTTAAATTCATTCAGTGATCCTACAGCATACTAAACCTGCATAGTTTTACTAAAAGCCAGAAAGTTAGCTATCTATGCCTCTATTTAATGTGACATGTGATGAGCACATTGTAAATCAAACTGAGCTTCCAGTGTGCCATGCTGGTATTAAATTGAGATCTACCATGTGATTCTCTAGCATGACTTTCATGACCCAACAAAAGAAAACTCACCCATGAAAGCAGATTATTATTTCTGGTACAGAAGTGTGAATGACTGAAATATGAATATTTATGTGTTTAAATTCTAGCAAAAAGCCTTTTGTTTGTTGGGGTTCTATATCCCTTCTGATACACATATATTTCTTTATACATAGAGACTGACTGTTTGGGTTCACATACTGACCCTTTCACTTGCTAGCTGTGTGATCTTAACCCAGTTACTTAGCCACTGTTTCTCCACATGTAAAATGGGGTACAAATAGTATGCACTTCCTGGAATTGTCAAAGGTAGGATGGATTAAATGCATTAATACATGAATAAAACCACTGTAAACATCCATGTCCCATGTACAAAATCAAAACAAAACAAAACTCGTAAAACAGTGCTTGGCACATATAAGGGCTGTATTAATATTTTTTGTTATTGTTGTAGGCTTTTAAAAGATGACATTATAACTTTTCACTTCATCCAAAAGGTTTCCCACATGTTAAATGATAGATTTAGACAAGCAGGGCACCAAGTTTGTCTCCTGTCATTCTACAGTTTATTTAGGGTTGAAGATGCACTGCTGTGTTTTCAGAACACAAGAGTTACGAGTTTTCTGACTGCACATTTGGCCCAATCCCAGAGAAAAACCAAAAGGATGGATAACTTTACAAATGAAATATTTAGATAAAGCTTTGTATGTTTTGTTGATATCCTGGGGAAAAGACAGTTGAATAATAGTCACTGAACAAAGTCTGTAGCACTAAAGGATGCACATGGCAGAATTCTAGTTACAACACTGAAAAGCTTTGTTGTAAAATGACACAACACTGTTATTGATTTCACGTCCTGACCATATCTCCAGTGCACTGTGCTATATAATCCATCTCTCTCACCATGATGCAGAAAGCTTGTGCTAGCAGGGTTATTTGTGACCCTTGGCATTTAGTATTACAATGGATTAATACCACATTTAATATTTTATGGACTAAAATGTATCATTCGTAAGTGGTTAAAATTGTCCACATGGCATAAAACAATGCCAGATAATGAACAGAAGATGAATTTTGCAAATATTATTTCTTCATTCTCCAGTTTCTGCCTGAATAGGGCTTTTAAAAGGTACAATGCATGTATTGGTTTCAAAATGTTATCTCTGAAAAATGTGCTGAATGGGTGATGTATTTGGAGGAGTTTAGTAGAAGTTTATCCAAGTACTTTGAATCCGGAATTCTAAGTGATTGTGACTGTGTCGCCACACTAACAAGCCTTGGAGGTTCTCCCTTCCAGCTTGATTGATTTAGAGATGTGAGGATGGGGTTCTAGAGAGGCTAAATTATTTAGCCAGTGTTATACAACTTCTTAGAGACAGGAGCTAGATGAGAACACTGGCGTCCAGTTCTTTCCACAGCATTACATTTTATGTTATTCCTTTCTAATTTTTATGGACCTATGGAATCCATGGTTTTTATGGACCAAAGGAATCACTATATCCACATCACTTTTTATTCCCACATCCAGACAATAATCTACAAACACATTTACTTAAATATAATTGCAGTTTTCTACTAGACTCCAGGCCTTTCTTCTTTGCTGTTTTTGTTGCCAGCAAGTAGATCATAAGATATGATGTCTCTCAAGGGTTCCCGAAAGAGGTGATTTTAAGAGCCAATTGACAGAGGGCACAGAGCCCAAAAGTCATCAGCTAATATATTACATATATTTACATATATGTTTTTATTAAAGTGAGTGTTTCAGGCACAGCCCACTGACCTCATTTAGAAGGAGAAAAGGAATTTTTACAAACATTCAGCACAATGGAAAAGAGCTCGAACTATACTGACAGTCCATGCTACACCATTCTACACTCACAGCCCTTGAGTTAGGAGAAGGTGGGCACAGGACATTTATTCTGCAAAAGTTGCCATGTTTTCATGTCTTATAATCCTGCTATGGTGGTCACAGTTGATTGGCTCAGAGATCTCTACCCTAGAAACCCTGGCTAAGCAGATGTATAGGAAACCAGTGGACTATCTTGAGAAGCATGCCCCATAGAGATATTTCAAATCAGATCATAACCAGTTAGACTTAATCAGATTATTTTTCTCTTAGGAATGTGTGTGTGTGTGTGTGTGTGTGTGAGAGAGAGAGAGAGAGAGAGAGAGAGAGAGAGAGAAATAGGCAGACTCAGGTGAGAAGCTGGGAGCTGTGGCTAAATTATGAGAATGGTTGAGTCACCAAGACAGGGAACAAAGGGCTTATGCTTCCTAGAGAACAACAAGTTGTCTGAGTAACTCAAACTGTAGGACTGATAAAGCAGTAAGTATTGAACACCTACTGCGTTCTTCTAAATGTTTCTTCTTGAAACACGTTAGTGTATAAAGTAAAAGAAGCCCTAACTTCATGCAGTTTCATTTTAGTGGGAAGAGGAACAGGCAATAGGATATTGATGTAATAGATAAATAGCACTATCACTTAGAAGGTGATTAGTGCTGTATGGACAAAAAAGGTGGAGCTTGCTAAGAGGGATCGAGAGAATCAATGGCAGTGATAGATGGGGGCTTGCAATTTTAAACAGAGTATTCAGAGCAGGTCTTACTAACACAATACTTGAGCAAACACTTGAAGGAGGTAAGGGAGTTAGCCATGTGGATATCTAGTGGACGATGACCGACTGTTGCAGTCCACTTTTAGGCTTGCTAAAATGAGTTGGATGAAGGGGGAAATTGCCCGTGGCACCAATCTACAAGGAGTGCTGGAAGAGCACTGGAAATGTAACAGACACGCTCACCAGCACTTCTTTCAGAAAGAGTGTTATATGTGGTTGAAAGGAGTTTGAAGTAGAGGTGAGACCCACCTCAAGGGACATGTGGTTTCTCTTAGGCATTGTAGACATACAATTCCTAAACTCACCTCTAAGAAAGATAAGTTCCATTATCCATAGGCTTTTATTTGGGGGAATGTTTCTCTTTCCTGGGTGAATTTTGGGGCATTTTGGAATCAGATTTGAATTACTTGGGAAGATAGTGAAGAGATTAATCCCTGCTGCTCACATCTGTCCCTTCTACCTTTTCTCCAAGTAATTCTTAGCATCTCTCCTGGTATTGGAGAATATGGAGTTGAAGGGGTGACATTATTAGGCTGCCCAAGAGTAGGGGGCAGTGTTGTCGCCCCACCCAGATTCACTTGGTGTCCTTTCACTAGCTCCGTGAAGGCATCTCTCAGCTGCTGTGCTTCGCTCCTAATAACTGGCACTTAACAACTGCCCTCGGACATTGGAGCTACTGGAGCTACCTTTCCTGACCAGAGGGACATAAAATTTTCCAGTCTTTTCTTCCCAAACCTCCCCGATCCTTATCCGTCCAGGCTGGCCTGTAGCCAATGCCTACAGGAGTGGGGTATGAAAGCTCAGTTCCTTCACCTCAAGCCAGAGATGCCCTTGAGATTGGGCTGAAATCGCATTCTTACTTGGCTTCTTTCCCTTACTTACCCTGCTCCCTCACTCCCTTACTGGTCTCCTAAATCATTGCACCTGAATCTTTGCTCAGGTTTTGTGTTTGGGGTAAACCCAAACTATAACAACAGGGCACCCACATTCTTGGTCATAATATGGCTGCATATTTCAGCCTTCGAAGTGCTAAAGAATATATGGCTGCTGAGATGCTGCCCATAGTTTCTCATTTCCCTGTTTACCTAAACCTGTTCTCTTCCTTGAAATTGGGATGAGCCTACCTAAGGCAGCTGACAACTCCTTCCCTAGGAAAATACTAGAAATCCGAGATTCTTAGGTGGTTCTGAGGAACCATGAATATAGTCCCGTTGACTATTGAATAAGGTGGATGTTAGGGGCACTGACACCCTATGCAGTTGGAAATCCATGTATAAAATTTGACTCCAAAACTCAACTACCGATAGCCTACTGTGGACTGGAAGCCTTACGGATAACAAAAATAGTCGATGAACGCATATTTTTTTTATGTTACATGTATTATATACTGTATTCTTGCAATAAAGTAAGCTAAAAAATGAAATATTATTAAGAAAATCCTAAGGAAGAGAAAATATCTTTGCTGCTCGTTAAGTGGAAGTGGATCATCACAAAGATCTTCATCCTCATCATATCCATGTCGAGTAGACTGAGGAGAAGGAGGAGGAGGAGGAGGTGGTCTTGTCTCAGGGGTGGCAAAGGTGGAAGAAAAGCCTGATGTAAGTGGACCTGTGCAATTCAAACCCATGTTGTTCAAAAGTCAACTGTAGTTTTTTAATTTTGGCAAAATGGTTTTGTTTACTTTTTATAAACATGTAAAGACACATTTATCCACCTAATACTATTGAGTGGAAAAATTATTAAGTTTCTATATTAAAGAAAGATTTTAAAAACTTTTTTCTGGAGCATTTAGTCGTTAATTACAAATTTGATCAATTAAATTTCCTGAAACAGTTTAAACAATGAAAGTATTGGGATTGCTGAATATTTTGCATAAATCAAATATTTAAAAAATCAGACAAACATGTAAATTAATGCAGTTATACATAACCTATTCTAAAACAGGAACACTATTGGTTTAAAGTCATTTCTTTTTTTAGTGCTAGTTTCTATATCATCCTGGAATTATAATTATACTGGTTTTGATACCTTCTAAAGGTTTCAATAATATAATTTACAATCTTCCTTGGGTTACAGAAATATTATCAGGCCAAAAAGAAAAAGAATAACTCTTCACACAAAACAAGCCCCAAAGTCTGGATGGTCAATATATTGATTTCTTGCTGGGATAGTGAAAGTTGGGTGCCCCTTCCCAGTTTATCATAACTCTGAAATGGATTTTAGTTTTTCATGTATTCAATGTATAGATCTGTCTTTAACCGTCACAATGTATTATCAATAATAGAATGTTCTTACCAATCCCCAAATTCCCTTGTGTAGCTTGCCAGTCAACCATATCCCCTACACACACACAACCCCAGGCAACTACTGATTTCCTTTCACTCACTGTAGATTCGTTTTGTTCTTTTTGTAATTTCATATAAATGAAATATTTTTGTTTCTGGCTTCTTTCAATTGCATAATGTTTTTGAGCTTTATCTCTGTTATTGCATATATTAGTAATTTGTTCCTTTAGATGGATGTACAGTATTCCAGTGTATGGACACACTGAAGTTTATCTATTCAGCTGTCGATATAGATTTGGGTTATTTCCAATTACTGGCTTTTATGAATAAAGCTTCTGTAAACATTTATATACAAGTCTTTGTGGGAACATATGTTTTCATTCCTTTGAGTAAATATCTCTGAGTGGAATTGCGGGTTGTATGGTAAGCGTATGTTTAATTTTACAAGAAACTGCCAGTTTTGTTACACCATTTTTACATTCCCACCAGTAATTTATGAGAGTTCTAGTTCCTCTACATCATCACCAATATTTCGGTCTCTTTAACATTAGCCATTTTAGTGGGTGTGAAGTGGCATCTCATGTGGGTTTAATTTATATTTCCCTGATGACTAATGATTGCAAACATATTTGCATGTGTTTATTGGCCATTCTTGTATATTTTGTTTGTTTGTGAAATGTCTGTTTAAATCTTCTGCCTATTTCTTTTAACTGCTGTCTTTTTATTCTTGAATTTTGAGAGCTCCTCATATGTCTTGGATACAAGTTTTTTGTCAGATGTATGTGTTGTGAATATATCTTCTCAGTTGATGACTTTGGCATTTAATTTTTTTAATGAGGCCTATTAAAGAGCAGAAGCATTTATTTTGATGAAATCTAATTTATCAGTTTTTACTCTTATGGTTTGGGCATTTCATCTTCCAAGAAACCTTTGCCCATGCCACTGTCATGAAGATTTTCCTATGCTTTTCTTTAAAAGAAATTTTATGGTTTTAATTATTTACATTTAGGTGTAAAATCCATTTTGAATTAATTTTTATGTGTGGGGTGAGGTAAGAATTGCAGTTCATTTCCCCACATGGATATCCAATTGTTCCAGTAGCATCTGTTGAAGAGACTATTATCATCCCATTGAATTACTTTAATTCCTTTATAAAAAATTAATTGACTGAATATTTATGAGTATATTTCAGAATTATCTATATTATTCCATTGAGACTTGCACTAGCACTATACTGTTTTGATTAAAATAGTATAGAATTTCTTGAAATCAGGTATTGCTAAGTCCTCCAACTTTGTTCTACTTTTTCAAGATTGCTTTGGTTATTCTATGTCCTTTATATTTCTATTTGCATATTATATTATGTTGGTCAGAGCTACCATAAATTCATCTATCTTTCTCTGACTCAACATTTTATTAATACTTTTCTTAAGTATGTGGTTTTCTTGACCACAAAGACTTTTTCCTAGTTGACAAATACTTAACTGGTTGCATGTTCTAACTACTTTGTTTTATACTATGGAAGATGCTTGCTTTTATAAATATATATAAAAAATATCTTGTGAGCTGCAATTAACTCATGACTATTAAAAGTCATGCCGCAAGGGCCCATAGGTGAACACTGGTACAACGACTAATTTTTTTCGATTCCAGGGAAACACAAACTCAACTGATAGGTTGTGCAATTAAAGGACTGTCACTCATTTTATATAAAGAATAAAAATAATAATTTTATATAAAGAATAAAAATAACTTATTTTTCTAAAAGACAGATCTGCCATATATTTCTGGACCCCTCTTTGAGTTTAAAGATGACATTAGAACCTTCAAGAGTTATTTCATTTTGGAGATTTTTATTGGTCCAGATTTACTGCAAAATAGATACTATGATGACAAGTTCAAAAAGATGAAAGAGCATGCCTCAGGATCTAAAGTATGTCACAGAGGAATGAAAGAAGAGTTTAAGACAACAACTTCACAGATACACAGCAGGAGTTCTAGGTTCATATTTTGGAAAGGAAATAATGTAGAAGAGGCTTTAAATTTATAGCACTATATTAACAGCAACAGTCATAGGGACTGGTTTCTTATCCAACTCTTCATACTTCAGAGTTACCAGTGAGATAAGTTTTAGCCATAAATTGCTATATATTGTATATTCAAAACTGTACCTAGCATGATGGGCTAACAAACTCAATTTTTATATGCAATTCGATATCTGTATTTGCTTTAATTATGGTCTCCCATCAAGTACTAACCAGGCCTGACCCTGCTTGGCTTCTGAGATCAGGCACGTTCAAGGTGGTATGGCCATAGACCATTTGCTTTAATTATGGATCAGCATGGCAATCATTATAAATATGACAATCGATAGCTGTTAAGAATATGATTCCAATTATCCAGTTGGCCTGCACCAAAATGCCTCTTTCAAATATTCATGGCCTCAGCTATATTCTTCAGGACATCATGTAATTAGGCAGTGTTCCAGTCAGGGCCCTTTTGTGGAAAGAAGCAGAAACCTAGCTAAGACAGCTTAAGAACTTAAATTATTACAAAGATACAGCAAGATCCATAGAAATCAAAGAGCTAGATCCATTATGCAACCAGGGCTGGGACCTGAAGTTGTAACGCTGTCAGGAATCGAGGCTATTCTATCTTTCTGGGGGCTGCAAGTTATAGAGTCTCTGCTACTCTCTATGTGTATGATCCGTCTGCATCTCTGCCTACCTCTTTTTCAGCTCATACCTAACTCAGACGGGCTGATCCAGCCCTTGCTACATCATGCAACTCTTGATAGTTACATTTCTGACCCTCATCTACTAACTAGCCAAGTGACTCAGTCTCCAAATTCCCAGGGAAGATTGGTTCCTCTTATAATTTCTACCAGGCCTCACAAGGCATACGTTTTGGAAGCACATGGAGGCACTACCTTTGGGTCAATTGTCACAAGCTGAGGTCGAGGAGAGGGCATGGGGTTATCCAGTAGAAAATATGGTTATTCAGGCCACATAGTGTATGTTGAATGTTGAATGTTGAATGAGTGAATGAATAATGAATCGGTGTCTCATCTGAAGAAAAAATAAAATAGAGGAACTTGAAGATGAAACTCGATGATACTCGAGGATTAAAGGCAACCAAGCACAGAAAAGGGGCATTCAATTTATTTACATGTATTTTATACTGAATAGAAACAGCCTGTATAGGAAGATGCTATAACATTTGTTCACTGCATAATTACATGGTTTAGGAGCCCTGTTGCTTGGAGGAAGAAGACTACATCAGAAGAACAACAGTATAATTCCATAGGCCTAATTCTTGATACTATTTCCTTGTGCTTTTAGGTTTTTGCTGGTTATTTTGTGAGTTTGAAAGTATTTCCTATGAGGACACCTAGCAGCCGTTTCTTCATGTACTGTGCTGTGTCCTCAGTGGGGAGAATGCAGCTGGCATGTTGGTGGAATTTTTATTTCTTGATCAATATGTTTATTATCTTAATCTGAAAACTCTTCTTAGAAAATTATAGATTGAGATGGTTTTGTTTAGCTGTTTGCAGCACCCCTCTGAGCCCTGAGGATGCTTATCTTCTGAGTTATTCTTTCTTCTGGACAAGAGACATTTTGGAATGGTTCTACCAGTTTTTTAAAAAGACTATTTACTTAAATTTTTGTCTCCTAGACAGAATCTCATATAGCTGCATAAACTTTCCTGTACATCTTCCTTATCATGTCTGGAGTTACCTTGTTCTAAATGCATAGAGAAAATGGGTTCCTATATCTTCTTCCCTTGATGTGCTTGTGATGTGTTTCTACGTTGAATTCTATGCTTTCTGAACCATAACCCAAGACTCATTTGGTGCCATGAGGCCTGAATATGCATCCAACGACAGCTACCTCAGAGCCCCAAAAGGTCTGTTTCCAGGGAGAATTTGGCTGAGCCCTGCATCTAAACAGCCTGCAAAGGTACCAAGTTGGCCTTTACTACATTCTGCTTTGTATTCATCTCTGCTTGCCTCCACTTGACCTTTGGAGATCTTTTCAGCGATCTTATCCATGCTAAACCCATTAAGAACTAGTATGGGCCCACGACAGGCACAACAAGGCCCACAACCATGTACCCCAGCAATATTTGTCAGATGAACATTCACACTTAGGAATTCATGAGCATAAGCACTTTTTAAATGACCCCTCTGTTGGTAACACTATCGTCTTTCATTTGTGTATGTTTTGCTTATTCTTATTCCAGATTACCAAGCATTTCTGAGATTAGTAATCAGTTCTACCTTCTCATCTTGTCCTGTATTGTACTTGGAATCTCTGGAGACAGGCTTTATTCTTAACAACTTGAACAAACATCATCTGGCCAGATACCTGTGTTGACAGCTCAGCACAGACCTGCAGGTCTAGCAGCACTCAGAGGGAAAGTGTTAGTAGGGTCTTTTCTTCTTTTCTTTCTTTCTTTTTTTTTTTTTTTGAGATTAGTGTTTTAAAGTATCAGGGAAATTTTTTACCAAATCTTCCAGCAAGAGCTTACAAGTCCCACTGCATGTATTTCAGTGTCCTTGTGACATTCAGAGACTCTTCTCTTTAATTACAAGCAGATGTGAAGATTGAAATATCATGGTTGATAAAGTAAGCAATGTGGCAAATGATTCAGAGAATTATAGCTCATTTTCTAAGAGAGGACAAAGAGAAAATCACCCTGAGAGGAAGCTCTCTTTATTTTGATTTGGAAATGTTCACCATGGATATATTTCTTATTTAGTGTATTGTAGTGACCTTGCTCTAATGCTTTCTCTCTCTGATCATTCTTTAGCAATAAATGAGAAATAAGAAACCACTGCCAGGTTCCAGTGGGAGTTGGATGTCAAATCTACAAAGCTGAACTTAAAAGTGTTTTAACAGGTTAAAAAATAAAAGACCACAGAAACCACGTGGACCACAGAAGGGGAAGAAGCTTGTTTACAAGGTCAATTCAAAGTGTAGCTGAGTGAATGACCTGTATCTGGGATGAGATTGTGCCAGAAATAGGCAGGGATGCTCCTGACTGTAAGACTAGGGCAGGCTGACTGTTTAAGCTGAACATATAATTTAAAAAGCTTCACTTTCAACAGCTTTCCAAACCGCATGTTCTAAACATGTATATATGAATATGTGAGTGTATGTGGATGAGTGTGTACATGAGTGATGTGTATATGTGTGTGGATGTGTATGAGAACAGGGTCTTTCCCACCACTGGTCAGAGGCCATGTGAGCTCTTTTGTTGCTTTCATGTTAGCTTCAAACTTGCAGATTCCTAACGGACTGATTTCTTCCTCTCTCCTTCGTCATCAACTCTGTCCCTTCCTCCCCACAAGGTGCATTCACTTATCATTCTCATTGTCATTGTCATTTATAGATGGCTTACCACATGTTAGGTGTTCCACTCAAAGCTAGACATCATTTCTTCATGCAATAATTACAACAATGTTTTGTGGGATATTATCTCAATTCTTAAAGATGAGAAAACTGATTCTTAAGAGGTGAAGTAGCTTGAGCAAAGTCACACAGGAAGGACCTGAACCCAAACAACTCTTATTTTTAAAGGAAGTTGTCTATTGTTAACCAAAAAACATTTTTAGAATCTTTAACAATTATTCTGACAAAAGATGGTGACATCAAGAGCATCAAAAATCTGCCTTTCCTACTATGAAATAAAATGAATATAATTAATTAGTTATGTACAAATTTTAAATAAAATTTGAAAGAGCAGTAAGACCAAGCTTAAAAAAATTTTCCAGAAACAACTAAACAAAGTGGCACGACCACCAGTAACTGTGAAAGGGGACAGCTGGGGAAAGAGGACAAAGATTCTGTCCTGGTGTGGCCTGCACAGCTCCTTGTCCTGCCCCGCCTGCTAGCGAAGTATGGAAAATACTCACTAATGGCCCAAATACCGAGAGAAGCAAATAGGGCTATGACGTCCTTTCCCTGACTGACAGCTGGTTGGAACAGCTGCTGAGGAGAGATAGGTGAACCAGGAAAAGTGAATACCTGGGAGTGGCTCTGGGGTGCCCCAGACTGGGCTAGGGAAGTCACCAAAGACAGACACAGGAACAGGAAATAGCTCCTATACCTCCTCCTTGGCGGAATAAATCCCAACATAGGACATTTCACAGAGAATGACCAAGTCTGGGAAACACTGCATCTTGACCCATGTTTAGATGCTGGGAATAGGGAGGCAGGGCCATGAATGTCTGATGGGGGAAGGAGAATGCTAATGAAACCTCACCTGTGCTAGCCCCACCCTCAAGAAAAACTGAAGCCAGGAATGAAGCTGGGCAATCTTCTCCCATTTTATTTTAAGAACTGTTTCTGATCTCCATAATGCTTTTAAGGGATTACCATGTAAATTTCCCAAAGACCCATGGAGAAAGGTCACCCAGAGTGTTTAGCAGAGGGCTCCAAATCTGAAAGCCAGCCCCAAGAGTGGAGCTACTTGACACCTGCAGAGAAGTAGTTACTTCAAAGGACAAACAGGAGGGTCTCTCCAAAAGGATCAGGATATAATCCCCTCCTTGGGCAGAAAGCTCCAGCTCTTTGTGGGCAGTTTCCCAAATTTCCCAAGAGGATGGATCTCACTAAGTCAAGTGGCTCTACCGTTAATTACTGCAAGAGCCTTCCAAATCTCAAATGAAAAGATTGGGTTGCATGCAGTTTTTCATCCTCACTAAAGACTGAATGCTTAGCACTTCATCTCCAATAACAGCTACTCCTCAGTGGGGCAGGATGTGCCCAGGTTTGTATGTGTTTTCCCTAAGCACAATCCCAATCACCACAGCAGGTTTTAAATAATGATTAGCTCTTGTAGCCGTTATACTAATACTGACGAAAATCCTAAGCATTTTAGAACCTCATGTAGAAGGTCTGATGGAGGAGGAGGAAGGAAAAGAAAGGCATATGTCCGTATCTTCCTCAAAATAAAATGCCGTGGCCTCTACTTACTAACACAAATTCCTAAAATTTACCAGAGAACACAGAAGACTCCAGTTTCAGGGCCAAAAAGCTAGACTATGCTTTTTCTCTTCCATATATTTAAAACGGTCCCATCTTGGGGTTCTATGGGCTGCTGATTAGAAGTACAGTTGCACAAAGCACATCCCTTCTGTTTAAATTGACCTAAAGTATCCCAATGTTACTCATGTCAATGCATCAGGGATTGTGGGGGAAGCTCATACATACCCTTTTCCAAGAAATGGGGCTTGCCTTGACTTGTCTTAAATTTAACTAGCATTTTTTCCTAACTTTTGTCAGCAAAATACTTCCTTTGCCTTCCAGGGGAGGCTCCTTTACTCCTCCTCTTCCCAGGAAATCTCAGAACTCAAAGGAAATGTAGCCTTTTTTCAGAAGTTGAGGCCCTACAAAGTGAATAAAGACCTGCCCTGGGTCCCAGAGATTCCACACATTGAACCGAGAACTCCCAGACACCACTCTAGTTCTGCATTACAGTACATTCATGTAGCATTCAAAGTATCTTGTAGGACTTCAATGGGTACAGCCAGTCTAGACAGAATTTCCAAGTCCGAGACCCTTCCCTCCTCTCTGCTCGCTCCTTTCCCTCCTTTCTATGTTGCTTCAAGTTTCTTAAGTTTTAGAAGTGCTAAGGAAATGTCCCATCCTCACAACGGGCCAACTTCTTTCTTGCTATTTCATAAGTGTGGGGCAGAAAAAGCAAAAATTCTGTTAACTTTTATGACATGAAATATAAAACAGTTCCCCAAATATGGAAAAACAGATCTTTCCCAAAGGTTTGCTTACATTTGCTGCTGGTCAACAACATTCCTCAAATTTCAGCATTATGGGATTTACCAAACAAACAAAACAAAAGGAAATCTAATACCTATGCAAAGAATTCTACCTACTGTATGTGCAACCGGCTTGAGTGAGCTTGCTGCTCCAACACAACCTGCTGAGCTTTGCTAAGGAGTGGTGGTTTTCAACCCAGTGGGTCTTCACATTAAAATCTTCTGGCCTGGGACATGGTTCAGAAGTACCATTGTTTCGGCCCCATCCCCAGAGATTTTTTTCCCTCTTGGGTGGGACTCAGCTATTAGGGTTTTTTTGTTTGTTTGTTTGTTTCTTTGGGGGTTTTTTGTTTTTGTTTTTAACAAAGCTCTCCTGCAAAGATGATTCCATGTGCAGTCAGAATTGAGGACTGTTATGACACTGGCCAAAGCGAATCTAGTTCTCTACAGCAGCGGTCCCCACCTTTTTTGGCACCAGGGACTGGTTTCATGGAAGACCATTTTTCCACAGATGGGGTGGGCAGGGGAGGCTGAGCTCAGGCAGTGATGCCAGCAATGGGGAGCAGCTGTAAATACCGATGAAGCTTCACTTGCTCACCTGCCGTTCACCTTCCACTGTGTAGTCCCCCGAGATTCCTAAGTTTCATGGAAGACAATTTTTCCACAGATGAGGGTGGGTGAAAGGAGGGGTAGCAGAGCTCTGCAGCTTGGTCCCTAACGGGCTGAGGACAGGTACCAGTCCTCGGTGTGGGGGTTGGGGACCATAGCCAGGAAAGATTAATTAATCAAGTGCTATTGAACCAGAAACTTAATTCTACCTAATTTATTCAAATGCCCATCTGGTGTGTATGATTTTTTCAAGAACCTACAAAAAGGTATATGATCAGATTTTCTGAAAATATCTGAGTAAATATGCAGATTTCTCAGCACATAGAACATTAATACCAATGCTCAATCTCACTGACTAACAATAGAAACTGCTGTATTGATTTGTGGTACTTACAGGAGCAGAAATAGATTGTGATTTGAATCGAATTGCTCAGAAAATTTCCCTGGTGAGTCAAATTCCTGGAAGAACATTCTTAGTGAACAAGGAACATGCTATTAATATTTTGAACTGTAGGCTCCATCCTGCTTGCTCAGGCCCACAGAGAAGGCAAATCAGCTGGTAGTCCCTCGTAGGCTCTTGGGCACAGACATGCTTGCCCACTCAGCCCTGTGAGGCAGGGGCTGAGGTGGAAAAGTGAGTTGTCAGGCCTGCCAGAGGACTAGAGACACAGGCAGGGCGGGGAGAGAAGGGTCTCTGGAGGGAAGGACACAGGGGATTTTGTACCTACGTATGAATAGTTTTCAATTCTGTCTTCCTGTTAGAATTACCCACAAAGCTTTGAAAAGACTATCCTAAAGCTCATGTTCTACCTGGACCAATTAAGTAAGAATCTTTACAGGCAGAGTGGGTGGGACCAGATATTTCTTCCAAACTCTCAGAGTCTCTTAAAGGGCTGCCAGGGTTGAGAACCACAACTGTGTCATTAGCCTCTTAAGGGGCAGGTGAAATAAGGTGGCTGTTTATATAGTATGATTTCTCAGGTGCTGTAAAAATCCCATTTCCCCTGAGTTTCTCCCTTGCCTATATCTTAATGCCTAAAATTCTACAATTAGAGATGTATTCCTTTGGCTTAATCAAACAATGACTTCATTCTCTGTTATAAAGCACATACTTCAGAAAGGAGTCTATGGAGCGATTTGAATCACTTAAACCATTCTTTGCGGGTATTTTAAGAGAGGAAGGAAAGGCCTCAAAATCAGAGGGAATATTAGGGTACCAGGAAGGGCAGCACTAGGATAAGAACAGGAGAAGAGAACGAAAGACTAAATTAGCCTTTTCCTCAGTTTTGTTTACATCTGGTTCCTGAGGATGACCTCTGCAGATTGCTGGGTGTAGGGGTCTTGTGGGTGGGGACCCTCACTTCTGAAACCGGAAAGACAAGATTCACTGGTTGCATGGGAGTAGCAGCAGAGCCCCATCTTTGAGCATTAGAGAGCAGATCAAGGCCAGTACCATGAACTGATAAATGAGGAAACTGAGGCTAGGAACGCAAGAGACAGGAGTAGGAGTCAGGTCCCCTGACCTAACGCACCACTCCCCACCTTAGAAGCTTCTCTTTCAAAAGGCTGGACCTTCCTCCACTCTTTGGAGTTACTTTGCTCTATAGCAGCAAATGCTATTTCTTCTCCCTGGGGGCATTTGCTGACAATTATGTCTTTTTGTTCCCTGAGTGTAGAGGGCTCCCAGCTTATAAAGAAATTGCGTTCCAAAAACTCAGATGCAAGGTGATTATTTGTCACTCAGAATAAACTCTCTTACAGAAACAATGCAATATATGGTGGTTAAGTTCCCAGGTCAATTCATGAAAAACTTCAATCATAAAAATTCCTGAAGGTATGTGATTATATATAACTATCATGGACATGGAAGTTTTCAAGTCAGGAAATCTTAACTTGTAACTCCAGTGTCTCTCTCGCTGCTCAAAGAATTAACCAGGTAGTCTTTCCTCAAATATCTCTCTTCCCCACAAGTCCTACCATAGTAACATTTTTAGGGCAATGATATCAGGATAAATATCCCAGGCATTAATGCATAAATTGATAAGTCATTCAATTTAAGTTTATTCTGCAGGGTTTGGAGTGGGGAGCAAGAAACTTTCTTCCAGGCTTATATTTCACACACACACACACACACACACACACACACACACACACACATTTATATTTATATTTACATATGAGAGATATGTATAAAATCTACATGTTCACTTCCTAGAAGAATTGCTTCCATCTGGAAGATAACACAAATTTTTGTATTTAAAATTCAGTTAAGAATATCCAATACATCAGCTCTAATCATGTCTAATGACAACTTAGCAATTTAGTATTTTCAAAATATAGTGTAGAGCATGCTATCTTTAAGGATGCTTGGCCTTTCAGTAACAAGCCCAAGTGAGACAGCACTTCGGCCAAATTATAAGACTATGCAATGGATGTATTAGTGGAGGAGAAATGTGTTCCTAAAGAGGACTTTGAAATACGGCACAGAAGTTTTGAGAGGACATGTTCTCTACAGCTGAGGACTTATTTTTATGCCTTATAAAGTGACAAAGTTGTGTCAGGCTCTACAAAGTAATGAGGTTTTGAGCCACATAGAGCAAAAGTAAGCAGCCCTGTAGGACTTAAAAGAACCATGAATGCAGCCATCCATGGGGTAGGGAACCTGCCTTTCAAGCTCCACAGAGGATTTTGTCAGATGAAAGGAAAGAAAAACAACAGCTGAAGCAACATGAAAAGAAACAAAAATCAGAGGTCAGAGGTCATCAGAGCAAATCTTCAACACTCCCAGCTTCTGATTTCTGAATTGTGGATTTCCTTTTAATTCAGAAAGGGCAAGAAGAAGGCAGTAATTTTTAAACTCCCCTTTCCTGCAAAAACACATTTCTTTCTCTAGCCACCTGCTGTTAGCTGATGACATAAGTGCTGTTTGAAATGTGAGCTAGTACCTAAGTTCCTGTATAGGATTCTCTGTTGCCCTTAACTTTGAGGGTATATCCATCCATCCATCCATTCAATGAATATATGATGAGCATCTACTAAGTGCCAGACAATGTCGTAAGCTCTGGGGATAGAGCAGTGAATATGACAAAGTCACTTCCCTTATTTTATAGGGGAAACAGACAATAAGCAAATAAGTAAATACTTATACATTATAATGTCAGCGGTAAGAGCTCATTAGAAAAATTAAGCAGTATAAGGAAATATAGTGAAGAAGAGGCACGCAGCTATTTTAAACAGAATGGCCCTGCTGGAGAGGTAATATTCAAGTATACTCCTGAGTGAAGAGAAGGAGTCAGCCATTGGAAAATCTCAGGAAAAGATGTTCCAGATGGAAAGATCTGCTACGGCAAGGGTCCTGAGGTGGCAACAAGCTTGGCATAGTGGAAGAAAAGTAAGACAAACTTTGAGAGTAAAGCAGGGTGAGAATGGTAAATAAGCTTTGAAAGGTAAGCACTGGTTAGAGAAAGCAGCATCCTGAAGACGTTTTTAAGGAGCGTTTGAAGAGAAACTCGCAGAATATTTGGAGCAAGAGACCGACATAAAATTATTTATGTTTTACAAACAACCCTGGAAAACCTGCTTCTGCTAGAGTAATGGAGATTGAATTTACCTTTCTGCCTGAAACAACTAAAAGACCAGATGAATTATATGAAACAACAACTCTCAAGACATTGGAAATCTCAAAAAGAAGGATGACTGAGAGATTAAAAACAAATAAGGTGAACCCTACAATTGCCCAGCTCACCACCTGGAAAAAGTTACCAGGCACAACATTAGAACAGGGAACCCAGGAAGAATCTAGTGCTCTAATGAGTTGAGGAGATAGTTGTGTGTCTGGGGACACCAATGAAGCTGGAGATTATAGAGCAAAGTACCAGAGAGAAGAAAGCTGTACAGAGAAGTCCAGAGATCTGTAGGGAACCCCCTCCTCCCCATTGAGTATTCAGCTGAGTGCATGTGTGTGAGGAAAGTACCCAAACCTGACGAAACATTTTTCTGAAAGACTAAAAGGAAACAGTAACCCAAACTCACACAGGGCCAGAAATACTATTTCTGTTTCCAAAAGCTGAAAGGAAAAACCTTATAATTCAAAGGACATCTATTAGAGTACTAAAAGAGTCTTGCAACAATTGTGGGGAAAACATTAACCCTACCCTAAATGCTGCTGTGATTCTTCTAACAAAGTTTAAAAATAAGATCCAACAAGAACAAACTAAATGAGTATAAGAACAAAGCTCAAGAATATTTATAAGAATACAAACAAAGCCAGCACCTAACAAGGTACAATTCTGGCATCTGAAGGCATGCAAAGAAATAAGAAAATAATTAGAAGATAAATCAATCCTTCGTAACTGACCCTGACCTCTAATTGATGCAGATGATGGAATTAGTAGATTAAAATATTAAACAGTCATTATTATATTAGTATTTCATAAGCTAAAGAAACTAGAGATAAGATTTAACAAGTTAAGTACAGACATGGAAATATAAAAACAACCTAAAGTTAATTAGTAGAGACGAAAACTACAATGTCTGATTTAAAATTCACTGGATGGGATTAATAGCAAATTAGACCATTTCTATAGAAAAGATTAAGATGTTTAAGGTATAGCAATAGAAACAGCCCAAAATGAAAAACACAGAGAAAAAAGACTAAGCAACAAAAAAGAACAGATCACAGTGATCTGTGGGATAACTTCAAATGACCAAACATATATATAAGTAAGGCCCCCGAAAGAGAGAAGAGAGAGGTACAACATAAAACAGATTTGAAGAAATAATTAAGGAAAATTGTCTAAATTGATGAAACTCTAAGTTCACGGATCCAAGAAATTCAATAAATTTCAAGCATAAGAAATATGATGAAAACCAAATCAAGGAACAGTGTAATCAAATTGATAAAGATAAAAGTAACCAGAGGGGAAAAGATACATTACATGCAAAGGAACATACATAAGGATGACAACAGATATTACATCAGAAACAATGCATATAGAAGAAAGTGGACAACAACTTTGAAACACAGAAAGAAGAAAGATCGTCGACCCAGAATTATTCAAGTGGTGAAAAAAAATCTTTGCAAAGGAAAGCAAAATAAAAAGTCTTTCGGACATATAAAAGCTGAAATAATATTTTTTCAGCAAAGCTGTACCATAAGACATGTTTAAAAAAATCCTTCAAGGAAAATTATACCAGATGGAAACATGGATCTTTACAAAGAAATGAAAGCAACAGAAACCACCACAACATGGGTGTATGTAAAGATACTTTTTCTTAATATTTAAGTACCTTTAAAAATAATTGCCCATTTTGGTGGTGCTAGAGCTACATTGGGCTTACTTTATAGTGCTAACATTTATTCATTATTTCCAAATCTCTCTTGTCTGTGTATTTTTCTTCTCTCCTTTGTATTTATCTGTTCCCTAATATAAGTAACATAATGAGATATTGTGCTTCCCACTGGCCCTTGAAATCATAATGAAAATGGGCCAAGAATCCAGACTTTATTTCACTTCATGAATTGAAAATTTTATTATGCAGAGCTATCAAGAACCTTAAAATAACTGTAGATGACTGTAAATTTCCAGGTTCACTGTCTTCAATGTATACTGTTTAGCAATCACCTGGGAGTTAGCTTTTGAGTTTGAACACCTTTGTGTGAACAAATGAAAAATTCCTTAGCACCTGAGTCCAAGTTTTTCCCACAGGGAACAGTTTGGGGTCAGACTGCAAGTAGAAAACTAGAAAAAAGAGACCCTCACCAGAACAACTAGAGGGCCAAGGGTTAGGTTGGCTCGCACAGGATAATGCACTTAGATAGTAGTTCATCACTAGCTGTCATCCTTGGCTTCTCTTGGTTTGTCTTTGTTACAATCTCTCAGCAATTTATATAACTCTCATTTTTTTCCTTCCTTCCACCTGTCATCTTCTCTGCTTCTGAGATAAGAAAGCCAATACTAAAGAAAGACACACATTATGTGGTTGTAATCAAACTTGACGTTTTCAGGTGACCTAATTACATCTTCAGTGTGGAAGAGGTAAAGGACAAATTTATTTAAACTTCTGGGCAATCCTGTTGACTTTTAAATGTAACAATGAAATTCCAAACACATCAGCTATATTACAGAAAGTAAATCTATGAATATGATGGTTCATGAATGATCTTTTAATCTAAAGAAAACCTTAGGGAAAAAATCACCCATTTATCCTTCTGTGTGTAATGAGGTTTAAGGAAAAACAATAAAAGTAAAAAACAAACAAACAGACAAACAAACAAAAAATCACCAATTTAAAGCAAAAATAATAGGTATATACTGCTACATAAAGACAGATGGTCCCCAACTTATGATGGTTTGACTCACACTTTTTTGACTCTGCGATGGTGCAAAACCTATATGTATTGAGTAGAAAGTATACTTTGAATACCCATACAATCATTCTGTTTTTCCCTTTCAGTAAAGTGTTTAATAAATTACATGAGGTATTCAAAACTCTATGATGAAATAGGCTTTGTATTAGATGATTCTGCCAAATGTAGACTAATGTAAGTGTTCTGAGCACATTTAAGGTATTCTAGGCTAAGCTATAATGCTTGGTAGGTTAGGAGTGTAAACACATTTTTGACTTATGACATTTTCAACTTAGGATGAATTTATCAGGTAGTATGTATCAGGTAAGTTGAGGAGCATCTTTACATAGAACTAAAATGTATGACTTTAATAGCACAAAGGCTAGGAGAAGAGAAATGGAGGCACACTATTGAAAATTCCTCTACTAAATGGGAAGTGGAATAGTGTCAATTGAAGGTAGATTGTGATGAGTAAAATTTGTATACTATAAATGCTAAAGCCACCATTAAGGAACAATATAAGTTGCAGCTAATAAGCCAGAAATGAAGATAAAACACAATTTAAAATTACTCAATCCAAAGCATACAGAAAAATGGAAAAATTGTTAACAAAGAACAAATGGGACAAATAGAAATCAAAAGTAAGATGATAGATTTAAACACAATCGTTTCAATAATCACATTTAATGCAAATTGTTTAAACACATAAATTTGGCAGAGATTGTCTGAATGAATTAAAAAGCAAAGGCCGGGCGC
>RJWJ010013063.1:0-40483 GCA_004363605.1 Indri indri
ACTGCCATCACTCCCTCCCTACCAGAACTCATTTCCACCACTTAGATAATTTCAACCCTACGTTTATCCTTTTTTTCCTCTTTGCAGCCCCTGCCATAATCCTCATTGACAACAACATCCATTTTTAATGACCCGGCGACTCTCTTTGATCTCACAGCTCTCAGCCTCCCAGCCTTATTTGACTCCCAGCTCCACTTCCCATCTGCCACCCACAGGCAGGGCTGCACCCCTGGATCCGGTTCTTGCCTCCACCCCGGTCTGGAGGAGGAGTTCAAATGTCGCTCACCTGAAGTGTCCCCCACCGCCCTCTCCTTTTGCTCTTTATGAGGACAGCCATGGCCCCAGCTGTGCCTAGTCATCCCCGTGTTAGTTTCCTGGGGTTGCTGTAACAAATCACCACAAACTGGTGGCTTAAAACAAACAATAGAATGTGTTCTCTTGCGGTTCTCGGGGCCAGGAGTCTGCAGTAAGGTGTGGGCAGTCACGCTCCTCCGGAAGGCCCTAGAAGGAAATCCAGTCCCAGCCTCCTCTGGCTCCTGGTGGCCCCAGGCATTCCTCCATTTGTGGTGACATCACTCTAACCTCTGCCTGTCTTCACGTGGCCTTCTCTGTCCCCTCTCCTGTAAAAACACTTCTCATTAGCTTTAGGGGCCACCCTCGTCCAGGATGATCTCAAGATCTTTCACTTAAAGACATCTATAAAGACCACTTTTCTGAATATGATCATAGTCACAGATATCAGGTGGCCAACTCTCTTGATGGGCCACCGTCGAACTACTGCACCTTTCTATTTTGAATCTGAAAGACACACCACCCTGTTGGCTGTGGGATTTGGCTTCCTGAACAGCCAACTAGGGGCAGGTGATGCAATCGGGCAGTGTAAGGACGTAGCTGGACTGATGAACACTGGCCAAAGAGAAACAGGAGGAGGAAACCGTGTAGATACATCCCCCAGCCCCTCCCGTGGGCCTCGGTCGGCACTGGTGGAGGAGGCTCGTGTGCCCAGTGAGCCGGCCTGCCAGGCTACCTGCCTCGTGTCTTCCTTGTTCTTCATGAAGTGAACACCCCAGGTGGCGATCTCATTTTTTCCCTTCCCTGCTCGTCCACACCTCTGTGGCCTTGTGCTTCCCAAATAAATCGTTACACCTTACTCCTTGTCTCAAGCTTTGTGTTCTAGAGGAATTGGGCCATGACTCATGCCTGGAGTTTCCACTGATTGGGGAAGAGCACAGATCATGTCCCCAGTGTGAGTTCCTTGTCTTTTGTAGCACTTAACTTGCTGCGCAGGCCACAGTTGCTTGTGGTAGAAGTCTGCAGGCTGCCTCGTGCTCTGTGGGGGTCCCGGGGCTGCAGCCCTGCCCAGCAGGGCCTTGCTGCACCAGAGCGAGAGTCACTGGAAAGCCAGAATGAACACCACCTGCTCAGCCCTCGGCCTCCCTGGAGCCCCGCTGAACGTGCTCTTGGCGTCACCAGACACTGAGTCGCCACGCCGTTGTCCCCTTCCACAAATGGGCCCCTGCCGTTTTACCCGGTGGATCCCTTTATGTCTCCAGCATCTGCGGCTTTCCTGTCCTCTCAGTCTTTTTCACTGGCGAGCCTCAGCCACGGTGGCATAGATCTCTCTTCTCTCTGCTTTTTTATTGCAGTAAAATATCCATAGCATAACATTTCCCATTTTAACCATTTTTAAGTGTACAACTCAGTGACATTAATTTCATTCACAATGTTGTGCAACCATCACCACTATCTATTTCTGTTTGGAATAATTTTCATTATTCCAAACAGAAAACCTATATTCATTAAATGATAACCCTCTATCCTCCCTACCTAACCCCTTAGTAACCTACATTCGACTTTCTGTCTCTATGAACTTCCCGTCCTAGCTTCCGCATATAAAATACTTGTCCTTTTGGACCTGCCTTATGGCACTAAGCATGATGTTTTCAAGGTTCATCCATATTGTAGCAACTTCATTCCTTCTTATGACTACATATATCAGTCTGAATATACTATAAAAAGGCTGACATATTCAGCCATAAAATATATTCACATGCATATTCCATTGTATGTATATACTACATTTGGTTTGTCTGTTCCTCTGTTAATAGACACTGAGTTGTTTCCACCTTTGGCTGCTATAAACATCGGTGTGCAAGTGTCTGTTTGAATCCCCACTTTCAGTCCTTCAGGGTATATAACCAGGAACAGAATTGTTGAACCACGTGGTAATTTTATGTTTAACTTTATGAGGACCTGCCAAAATGTTTTCCCCAGTAGCTGCACCATTTACGTTTCTACCAGCAATGCATGAGAGTTCCAGTTTTTCTCCATCTTTAGCAGTACTTGATATTTTTCATTTAAAAAAAATTATAGCCATTATAATGTGTAACTCATTGTGGTTTTGATTCGCATTTCCCTGATGGCTAATGATATTGAGCATCTTTTCATGTGCTTATTGGCCATATCCATGTCTTCTTTAGAGGAATGTCTATTCAAGTCCTTTGCCCATTTTTAATTGGATGTGGGTATTTTTGTTCTTGAAATATAGACGTTATTTATATATTTTGGATATTAATCCCTTACCAGATATATGATTTGCAAATATTTTCCCCATTACGTGGATTATCTTTTTATTTTTTTAACAATGTTCTTTGATGCCCAAATTTTTAAGTTTAGAAATTCTTATTTATCTATTTTTTTTGTTATTGTTGTCTGTCCTTTTAATGGCATAGTCAAGAAATAACTGCCAGATCCAATGTCATGAAGATTCTCCCCAAAGTTTTCTTCTAAGAGTTTTATGGTTTTAGCTCTAAGTTTAGGTCCTTGATGTATTTTGAGTTAGTTTTTGTATATGGTATAAGGTAAGGGTCCAACATCATTCTTTTGCTTGTGGCTATCCAGTTTTCTCAGAACTATTTGTTGACAAAGACTATCTTTTCTCATTGGTTGTTGTGGCACTTGTGTTGAAAATTCATTGACCATATACAAGATGGTTTATTTACGGGCTTTCTGTTCTGTTCCATTGGTCTATGTATGTGTCTGTCTGTATGCCAGTATCACACTGTTTCCATTACTGTAACTTTATGGTAAGTTTTGAAATCTTACCACAAAGATTTGTGAGCAAATTTTGTTTGTTCTTTTTTTTTTTTCAAGATTGTTTTGACTATTCAGAATCCTTTGAGATTCCATTATGAATTTTAGAATGAGCTTTTCTGTTTCACAAAAATGTCATTGTAATTGTGTTAGAGATTCAATTGAATCTATAGAATGCCTTGGATAGTATTGTCATCTTGACAAGATTAATTCTTCTAACCCATGAACACAAGATGTCTTTCCATTTATGTGTGTCTTCTTTAATTACTTTTAGCAATGTTTTATAGTTTTCAGTGTACTAGCTTTTTACCTGCTTGGTAAGGTTTATTCCTAAGTGTTTTATTTGTTTTTATAGTATAAATGGAATTGTTTTCTTCATTTCAAGTTTGGATTGTTCATTGTTAGTGAATAGGAATGAAACTACTTTTTGAACGTTGACTTTGTATCCTGCAATGTTGCTGAATATGTTTATTAGCTCTAAAAGGTTGTGTGTGTATGTATCTGTGTGGATTCCTCAAGATTTCTCTAAATACAAGATTATGTCATCTGCAAACAGAAATCATTTTACCTCTTTTTTTACCCCACAATTTGGGTGCTTTTCACTTCTTTTTCTCGTCTAGTTGCTCAGGCTGGAACTTTCAACACTATGCTAAATAGAAGTGGCTAAAGCAGACACTCCTGTCTTTTTCCTGATCATAGGGGAAAAGCTTTCAGTCTTTCACCATTGTATACGATGTTAACTTTGGGCTTTTCATATATGGCCTTTATCATGTTGAGGAAGTTCCTATCCCTAGTTTATTGAGTATTTTAAATAATGAAAGGGCATTGAATTTTTCAAATATCTTTTCTGCATCAATTGAGATGACCGTGTGGGTTTTTCCTTCATTATATTAGTGTGAACGATTACATTGATTGATTTTTGTATGTTGAACCATCCTTGTATTCCAGAATAAATCCCACTTGTTCATGGTGTATAATCTTTTTAATATGCTGCTGAATTCACTTTTCTATCATTTTATTGAAGATTTTTTGCATTAATAGTAATAAGGGATAATTTTACTGTTTCCCATAACTTTTGGCATACTGTTTTTCATTTTTATTTTTCTCAAGGTTTTTCTTTTTAAATTTCCCTTTTGTTTTCTTCTTTGACCCATTGGTTATTTAAGAATGTATTTAATGTGTTAAGAATTGTTTAGTTTCCGCATACTTGTGAATTTTTCTAGTTTCCCGCTCTTATTGATTTCCAGTTTCATTTTACTGTAATCGGAAAAGATACTGGAAATGATTTTAATCTTTTAAAATTCATCGACTTGTTTTGTGTTCTAATCTTTGGTCTATCCTGGGAAAATGTTTCATGTAAACTTGATAAAAATATTTATTCTGCTGTTGGTGGTAGAGTATTCTGTGTGTCTATTAGGTCTAATTTGTTTATGTTGTTCAAATCCTCTATTTCCTTATTGATCTTTTGTATGGTAGCTTTATCTGTTATTGAAAGTGGGGTATTGACGACTCCAACTATCACTGTACACCTGTCTATTTCTCCCTTCAATGCTGTCAACATTTACTTCAAAAACTTTAGAGGTCTGTTGTTCAGGACATTATTTATAGTTGTTACATTTTGTTGATGAATTGATCTTTTTATCAACATATAATGTCCTTCTTTGTCTATTGTAACAGTTTTTGACTTAAAGTTGACTTTGATAATAGTATAGCCACTATAGATCTCTTGGTTACCATTTTCGTGGAATATCTTAATCCATCCTCTCACTTTCAACCTACCTGTGTCTTTAGATTTCTTGTAGATGCATATAGTTGGATGATTTTTTTTCCATTCTGCTGATCTCTGTCTTTTAATTGGAGAGTTTAATTTATTTACATGTAAAGTAATCACTGACGAGGAAGGATGGCTGCTATTTTGCTATTTGTTTTCTGTATGTCTTACAGCTTTTCTTGTCCCTCATTTCCTCCACTACTACTACTACCTTCTCTTGAGTTTAGTTGATATTTTGCGGTAACATATTTTGATTCCCTTCTCATTTCCTTTCATGAATAGTCTATGGGTATTTTCTCTGTGGCTGCCATGACAATTACATTTCACACCCTAAAGTTATAACAATCTAATTTGAATTGATACAAATTTAACTTCAATTTCATGTAAAAACCTTGCTCTTATACAACTCCTTCTCTACCTCTTCATGTTATTGATGTTGCATATGTTACATCTTTATATATTGTATGTCCAATAACATATTTTTATTTATCTTTGTACATTTGTCTTTTAAATCATGAAGAAAATAAAAACTGGAGTTACATACCAAAATTAAAATAATACTGGCCCAGTAATTATCATTACCACAGATTATTTTTTCTTTATATAGCTCCAAGTTGCTCTCGAGTACCCTTTTATTTCAACTTGAAAGTCTCTTTAGCATTTCTTTAGGGATGGTCTAGTGGTAAAACAATTTTTTACCCCTCAGCTTACCTGGGAATGTTTTAATTTCTTCCTCATTTTTGAAGGACAGTTTTGCCAGATATAAAATTCTTGGTAGATAGGTTTTTTTTCTTTCATCACTTTAAATACATCATCCTCCTGCCTCTGGCCTCTGAAATCTCCAACGAGAAATCAACGATCTTATAGAGAATTCCTTGTATGTGATGAGTTACTTCACTTTGGCTGCTTTCAAGATTTTCTTTGTCTTTGGCTTCTGACAGTTTGATTATAATGCATCTTGGTGTAGGTCCCTTTGAGCTTATCCTACTTAGAGTTTGTTGAGATTCTTGAATTTGTAGGTGCATGTATTTCATCAAATGTGAGCCATTTTTAGATCTTATTTCTTCAATCTTGTTATCCCTTTCTCCCTCTCTTCTCATTCTTGGGGTTCCATAATGTGATGTTGGTCTACTTTATGGTGTCCCACATGTCACTTAGGCTCTATTCATATTTTTCACTCTTTTTTATTTCTGCTTCATACTCAATAATGTTTATTGTCCTGTCTTTAAGTCAATGATTCTTTTTTTCTGCCTGTTCAAATCTGCTTTTGAACCCTTCTTATGAATTTTTCATTTCAGTTATTTTACATTTTTGGTCCAGAATTTCTGTTTGGCTTCTTTTTATAATTTATTTCTCTTTAATATTATCATTTTGTTCATACATTCTTTTCCTGATTTCCTTTAGCTCTTTTCCTGTGTTTTCCTTTAGCTGTTTAAGTGTATTTAATATAGTTGTTTAAAGTCTGTGCCTTATAAGTCTGACGTCTGGGATTCCTCATAGACAGTTTTTGTCAGTTTAATTTTTTCCTTTGAGTGGGAAATATTTTCCAGTTTCTTTTTATGATGTGTGACTTTTGTTGAAAACTGGATTCTTTAACTATTATTAGGTTACAACTCTGAAGATTAGAGTCTTTCCCTTCCCAGGGTTTTATTTTTATTTTTTGAGGTTTTTATTTTGTTTCTTTGTATATTTTGGTTTGATTTGGTTTGATTTTTGTTTGTTTGTTTTGACTGTTGAAGGCGATAATGGTCCATTTGTTTTGAGACTTTTCCAAACAACTATTACTTGTCATGCGTGGTCATTGAAGTCTCTATTTTTTTTTGTTTGTTTATTTTTTGTTTTTCTGCTTGTGTTCAGCTAATGTTTGGCAGAGATTTTCTTGACTGCCAGGAGATAAAACAAACAAACAAACAAACAAAATGCACACAAAACATATACTCACAAAAAGTGGAGGGGGAAAAACACCTCTCCTAGTCTTTGAAGATTTGGCTTTGTGTTGGGGCACTCCTTAGGCTCAGCTAGGCTTGCACTAAGCCTAGAAAATCAGCCTACAACAAAATCTTAAGGTCCTTTTAATTTTTTCCAAGCATAACTCTTTCCCTGGGCATGTTCATGACTCTCTAAGTGCTCCTATATATGGCAGGGTTTTTTTATTTCAGCATATTATGGGGGTACAAATGTTTAGGTTATATATATTGGTTGCCCTTGCCCTCATCCCCACCCCGAGTCTGAGCTTCAAGTGTGTTCATCCCCCAGAAGGTGCGCATCACACTCATTATGTATGTATATACCCATCCCCTCCTCCCCCCTCCCATCTGCCTGATGCCCGATAAATGTTATTCCTATATGTGCACTTAGGTGTTGATCAATGAAACCAATTTGATGGTGAGTACACGTGGTGCTTATTTTTCCATTCTTGGGATACTTCACTTAGTAGAATGGGTTCCAGCTTTATCCAGGATAATACAAGAGGTGCTATATAACCATCGTTTCTTGCAGCTGAATAGTACTCCATGGTATACATATACCACGTTTTATTAATCCACTCATATATTGATGGGCACTTGGGTTGTTTCCACATCTTTGCAATTGTGAATTGTGCTGCTATAAACATTCGAGTGCAGAAGTCTTTTTTATAGAATGTCTTCTGTTCTTTTGGGTAGATGCCCAGTAACGGGATTGCTGGATCAAATGGCAGATCTACTTTTATCTCTTTAAGGTATTTCCATATTGCTTTCCACAGAGGTTGCACTAGTTTGCAGTCCCAGTGTATGAGTGTTCCTATCTCTCCACATCCATGCCAACATTTATTGTTTTGGGACTTTTTGATAAAGGCCAGTCTCACTGGAGATAAGTGATATCTCATTGTGGTTTTGATTTGCATTTCCCTGATGATTAGAGATGTTGAGCATTTTTTCATATGTTTTTTGGCCATTATTCTGTCTTCTTTTGAAAAGTTTCTGTTCATGTCCTTTGCTCACTTTTTGATAGGGTCGTTTGATTTTTTTCTTGCTGATTTTCCTGAGTTCTAAATAGATTCTAGTTATCAGCCCTTTATCAGATTTGTAACATGAGAATATTTTCTCCCATTTGTAGGTTGTCTGTTTGCTCTCGTGACAGTTTCTTTGGCTGTGTAGAAGCTTTTTAATTTGATCAGGTCCCATTTATTTATTTTTGTTGTTGCTGTGATTGCCTTTGGGGTCTTCCTCATAGATTCTTTGCCTAGGCCAATGTCTAGAAGACTATTTCCGACATTTTTCTCCAGAATTCTTATAGTTTCACGCCTTAGGTTTAAGTCTGTTATCCACTGTGAGTTGATTTTTGTGAGAGGTGAAAGGCATGGAACCTGTTTCAGTCTTCTATATGTGGCTATCCAGTTTTCCCAGCACCATTTATTGAATAAGGATTCTTTTCCCCAGTGTATGTTTTTGTCTGCTTTTTCAAAGATTAGATGGCTATATGAGGCTGGTTTTATATCTGGGTTCTCAGTTCTGTTCCATAGGTCTATGTCTCTGTTCTTGTGCCAGTACCATGCTGTTTTAATTACTATAGCCTTGTAGTATAGTTTGAAGTCTGGTAAATTGATGACTCCCTATGGCAGTTTTTAATGCCCTAATTTCCTAAAGAATCTCAGCCCCAGGATCTCCTCCAGGTCTTAGGTGATCTATGGTATGTCTTCACCCTTAATCTCTCGCCCCAGGCATCTGTGTGCCTTTAGTCCACCTTGCAGCTTTATGAGCAATACCTTCTGTTTTCATCTGAGTTGCAAGTTAGGTGAAACAGAGTGGAGCCCCTTGATCAGCCCTTCAAGTTAGACAGATGGGTTAGAACAGACATACACAATAATTTGCAAATGAGGTCTACTCTGTTTCCTCTAATTTGAAGGACCAGGGTCCCAAAGTGGGAACATGGGCTATCGTCACTTCAAGACCAAGACAGCAACTGGGAGGGGCTGCCATAAGGGTAAATGAAAATGCTACAAAGCTTTCTCCTTTGAAGATGGCTTTTTTTGCTGTTGTTTGTTTTGTTGTTTTGATTTGGCATTTACTTGGATTAATATAAACCTATGACATTTTTCCAGAGTTCCGAAAAAGTAAATTCTATCATTTTCTGCTTATTTTTTTTCAACATTTTTGAGAAGGAACAAGAACTTGGAGCTTCCTAGTCTGCCATTTTGCTCTGCCCTTCCCTCTAGTTTTGCCACTACTTCATGTGAAGAAAAGTGACATTTCCTGAGTACCTTCTATGTGACTCTGAGCACATAGGATAGTGAACAAGACGTATACAATCCCTGTCCTCGTACAGCTTCCCCTCTAGTGGAAGACACAAAAACAAATAATTGCAAGTTCTAATGTGTGCCATGAGGTGTGGGGGTGGGGGGGGAAGAATGATATCATATGGGGAATGACTGCATTGCTGGGGGCCGAGGGTGCTACTTTTCTGGGATTCCAGGGAAAGCCCCTCTGGATTGGGGATATGTAACTGAAACCTGAAGGCTGGAAAGCAGCAAACCATGTGAAGCATGGAGACAAAGGAAGCCAGGCAATGGGCAGCATTGGCAAAGGCCATGATGTAGAGGCATGCTTGCAGGACTGAAAGGTAACCATGGAAACTGCAGGGCTGTGAGTGAGGAGAGGAGGGCACTCTGTGAGGTGGGGGGTCAGGACAGGGGTTGAAGGCCACTGGACGTTCAGTAGGAAGCCCGGTGTTAAGCAGGGAAGTGAATGATCTAATTGGTCTTTCAACATTACTTGTTGCTGAGTGGAGAACTCACTGGAAGGTGGTACTATGGAAGCAGGAAGGCCAGCCAGGAGGATGTTTGTAATGGTCCAGAGAGACAGAATGGTGGTCTGGACTGAGGCGGTGGCAGTGGAGAAGCAGAGAAGAGGGAAGTGTGTCTACGTTGTGGGGCAGGATATGACAAGACTTCCTGATGCAGGGGATTGCAAGGATGAGGGCAGGGGCAAGGAGGAACTTACAGATAACTCCTGGTTTTCTATAGATGATGAATAGATGATGGTGCCATTTACTGTGGTGGGAAAAATTTGAGGGGAGAAAGAGTTCTCCTGATTTATCTTGAGATATTTATAAAACCTCCCAGTGGAAATGTTGGGTAGGGAGGAGAACGTGTGAGGCTGCGGTTCAAAGATGGCCGGGTGCGGTGGCTCATGCCTGTAATCCTAGCAGTCTGGGAGGCCGAGGCAGGGGGATTGCTTAGGTCAGGAGTTTGAGGTTGCTGTGAACTAGGCTGATGCCACGGCACTCTAGCCCAGGCAACAGAGCGAGACTTTGTCTGCACCCCACCTCCCAAAAAGAGAAGACCCAGCTAGAGATATAAATGTGGAAGTCATCAAAACACAGGCGGTATTTGAATCCACAGAAATTGATGATATCAAGTAGGGAGAGTGTGTGAAAAGAAAAGAAGAGCGAGCCTTGAGCCTCCCTTTTAGAGGCCGAGCAGATGAGGACAAGCAACAGCAGAAGTGCCGAACATTAGCTGGGCCCTAGTGGGTATCTGGACCAAGGCCCCTGAGCCTGGGTTCACTAAAACTAACTTCCTCTGGAATCATTCAATAGGATCTACTTGCTTGAATCATGACTTAGATAGTATCTGTGTTTGTACTCGGAAGTCAAAGGTAGATGGAAGGTCATGAAATGATGCTTTGAAAGGTTGGTAAATGCTTTCTGGATGGGGCAAATCTATCCCCGAGGCCGTTAGCAGACCTGTGCTCCTATAATGCCAGCTCTGTGCAGGAATTATTCAGGCTTCCTCAGTTGTCTGAGGAAATCTCTGTTTGTTTCTGAGCTACCTAAAAGGGACTGTAGACAGACAGAGGGGGAAAGATTCCTTGTATGTAGCTGCCTCAACTCCACCTGCATTCAGTTTTTGTGTTCATGTATTAATTAGTATATCTTTTTCCCTTTTGTAATAATGCACATATACATTTTATATAGGTGTTATATACCTTTGTAACACCTACACTTAATGATATCAAGATTGTTCTGTGGATCGTGAGCTGTCTGAAAGCATGTGCTTAGTCTCTTTCAGGTCCAACTGTGTCTCTGTTGCTGGCACAGCTCCCAGCCCAAGGATGAGCTCACTAAAGCCAAAGGAGTAAATGAATGAATGAATGAATGAAGACTTTCAGCTAGTGGGGGATCCAGAAACTCAGTTACTCTAGAACCTCATGGGTTTGAAGCAGACCGGCAGCTGACATTATCCACATAAGTATTTAGATGGGCATTAGGTGAGCTATTACTCTAATGCAATAATCCAAGGTGCTTAATTGCTTTCATGACTATCAGCAATGACAACTTCTTGGCCACTTAGTGTAGGTCTAGGATTGTGCCAGGCAGGGGCAGGACTGAGGGAGGGTTTACAAAGAAATAGAAGAGTTGGTCCCTGGGTGGTAAGCTGGGATATCGGTACAGACAAAAGGATAGAGAGAGAAGATCATTAACAATGCAGGAGAGGAAGGATTGTGTGAGTGGTGGTCTGTGCTTCTCCCTAAGGGGAGACTTCTAGGTCAAGAGGCTTCTGACAGGTGGAAGAGAGACAGTGCTACAGTCTAGGTGACCTTCAGCAAATCGCTTTGCTTTGTTGAAAATCAGTGTTCTCTTCTATAAAAAGGAGTGTTTTGACTCTGGCACACAGAAGTCCTTTTGACTCTAACATTGTCATTTTTCTCTCCATCTTCAGGAACTGTCTGAAAGCGCTGGGGTCTCTCTAGTCTCTTTCTGCAGTCAGGAACTGTCTGGGGTCTGTCTAGGCCAAGGGTTGGAAGTTGGAGTTCTACAGTCCTACCTTACAGTACAGGCTTGTGTTTGGCTCAAACATGAATGGCCTCCGTGGCTCTTCAAATTTTATTTCAAGTTTGTAACATTTAAAACCAATTCATATTTAAAATTCAGGTGATTTCATATAAAAATCCAGTTTTTAGGCTTTGCTTAAAAAAATCAGAAGATTTGACAACACCAGGCAATACTAGTTGGGAGGCAGTTGGTGCTGCTTTTCCATTCACCTGCAGCCTGGCTGTCCCTTCTCACCTGGCCTGTCTGTTTCTGTGTCTGTAGACCAAGTAGTAAAATAGGTCTAGGAGCAGCAGGAGCCCAGAGTGCACCCTGCAGGCAAGTGATTTCCTTGCTGGCTTTTGGCAGGGGTGTGGGTGGGAGAGTGTGCCCCAGGGAGGTAGAAACCTAGCAGAGTTTTCAGCACCAGAGATTCTCGTGGCACTCTCTCCCCATTTCCTTAACGGAGAATCACCGGGCGTCCTAAGTGACAGCAAAAAGCACTGCATCAGGGCAGGTGAGCAATGTGCAATGATTATTTCAGGGCTGATAAGAAGAGCCAGTGTCCCCCACATGCCTGCAGGGGCCTGGCACTGCTCTAAGCCCTTTGCAAGCATTATCGACCCCATGGTACAGATGGAAACTGAGGCACAGAGAGACGAATGACTTTCCAAAGAGCTCTGGGATGGCAAGGAACAAAACTAGATAGTCTCACTCCAGGTGAAATCGAGGTTGAGAAACACAGGTGTGCACAACCAAGAAGCACCGAAGGCCTTTGAGTAGGAAAGTGACAGGCAGAAATTGGAATTGGCGAGGAGGGTTCATCCGCATGGGCAGGACAGAGCCTGGGTGCTACGTACCAGTCGGATTGATGATAAGGCCTGGAAAGGTAGTTTCCAGTAAAGGACTTTTACATCGCCTTGAGACAAAGTCTTAAGGAAACCAGATAAGAGGCAGTTCTGGGTTTTATAAGTCAACCTCTTTGTTTGGTAGAATCGCTTTTGTGCCTTTCTGCCTGCCAGGTAGAAACAGGGGTTAAAAGTGTGATCGTGGCCTCGGGCAGTTTAAAAGCTGGGCAGAGACCCATGAAGACAAAGCCTGCCATTCAGGAATGTCACTGATTTTCACGGCTGGCTTATGAAAGTCAACATCATCATTTTATACTCGCACACTCACCTCACAAAAAGTACCAGGCATCCCTGTTTCCAACGGCTTTCCCAAAAGCTCGAAGTTCGGGAATTCATCAAGTGCTAGTGGAAGTCAATGGGAAAATCATATCCCTTGTATGGACAATTTTTCCATGATGCACTTAGCCTAGTGAAGGAGACGAGTGCAGCATTTATGACGACAGGAAACTCACTTATCTATTACTTCAGCCTGTTTGGAGACTGCTGGGAATTGAAAATGAGAAATAGGTTACAAAGGTGATTTCCAGAGGGAGAAAGGGTGGAAAATGGAAAAGAGTGGTCAGACATGAAAGAAGAGAATGCATGACAGTGAGGTGAGTGCGAGTGACATTAATAGTGGGGATAAAGGGACAGTGACGTATGGTATGGAAATCTCTGGAATCAGCAGCCCTTTGGGTGAGAGATGGAGGAAGGGACAGTGAACATTTGACTATTCACAAAAACAGAGTAGCAAACTCCTGGCTGCAGGAAAAATTCCAGGGTGAACGCGTCTCAAGATTTCGAAGGGACCCTGAGTTACATTTCAGTGGGTTTGGTTTGAGCAAAATCCCGACATGACTTCAGCAAGTCTGTGGTTGTTGGTCAATAAAACATTTAGCAAGATGGACAATAACTTCTTGTCACTTTAAGAGGAATCGGAGTGAAATGTAGCAGACCTCTGGGAGACAGGTTATAAGAACCACTGATGCTCCCACATACCTCTGAGGGTTTTCTCTTCGATTAAAATGACAAGATTCCTTTTTACCCAATAAGTAAGTAGAATCTAGTTCAAAGGCTCTCAAACTGCCACCTGCTACTTCAAAAGCTCTTTCAATTCCCTGAGCAATTTACTGTAGGGCGTTTGAACTTCGGGTGTGGTTTCTATCGTTTTCTAACCATGCTGTCTCTGCGTGAAGGAAGGATCAGTCTCCAAGGGTAGGTATTTGGTACAGACCTGTCCACAGAGGTATCTGCCAGCCTTTACATCTCTGATGGTGGAGGTGAAACAGCGGTCCCATTCTGAGGGCTGAAAAATACAGATAGGTCAGGATTTTAAGGGCATTGATAGGAAATTTGAATTTTTGCCCAGTTTTTAAAATCCAATTTCAAAGTGACTAAAAAATTCTCATCAATGTCATTGCAGATGAGTCTGCTATCCTATAAATTGGGCCCAAGTGTAAGTAAAAATGCTCTAAGCCACATTAATTATTAGGAAAATGCAAATCAAAACCACAGTGAGATACTACCTCACACTCATTAGGATGTCACTATTTTTTTAAAAATTCCAAAAATATTAAGTGTCAGTGAGAATGTGAAGGGGGTGGAACCCTTGTGCACTGTGGGTAGAATTGTAAAATGGTGCAGCCACCGTGGAAAAGGGCACACCAGCTTCCCAAAATATTCAACACAGAATTACCATATGATCCAGGGATTCCGCTCTGGGGGATATGCACAAAAGAATTCAAAGCAGGTTCTCAAAGAGCTATTTGCTCACCCATGTTCACAGCAGCACTATTCACAATAGCTGAAAGATGGAAACAACCCAAGCGTCCATCAGTGGATGAACAGATAAGAAAAATGGGGATGTACATGCAATTGAATACTATTCAGCCTTAAAAAGGAAGAAAAATCTGACATATGCTACAATATGGCTGAACCTTCAGGACTAAGGTTCTGTGGCTAAGTGAAATAAACCAGTCATAAAAAGACAAATACTGTCCTATGTACCTATATACTCCACTTACATGAGATACCGAGAGTAGTCAAATTCATAGGGATGGAAAGTAGAATGGTGGGGTGGTTGCCACGGGTTAGGGAAGGGAGGAATTAGGGAGATGTTGCTTAAGGATTGTAGAGTTTCAATTTCGCAAGATGCAAAAAGTTCTGGAGATTGTGAATGTGAACGATGTGAATGTATTTGACTCTATGAACTGTAAACGTAAAGGTGGGTAAGATGGTAAATTTAATGTTATGTGTATTTTATCACAATTAAAAATTAAAACAGAAAGAAAGAAAGAAAGAAACAAGGAAGGAAGGAGAGAGAGAGAAAGAAAGGAAGAAAAGAAGGAAGGAAGGAAGGAAGGAAGGAAGGAAGGAAGGAAGGAAGGAAGGAAGGAAGGAAGGAGGGAAGGAAACACTAAGGCAGTGGTTCTCAAACTTGAGCACACATCCGTGTGCTATAACACGGAGTGCTGAGCCCGGCCCCCAGCATGTCTGCTTTTCAAACAGATTACCCAGATGATGCTAACACTGCTGGTCCAAGGGCCACACTTTGATAGTGATTGCTCCAAGGATTTTTATAAACTATATCTTTTTCTTTTCAAAAGCAATGGCAATTTGCTGGAATTTTTGCAAACAACCCATAGTGCCTTTGAGGAATAGCCACATTCTCAATGAAGTGTAATTTAATTATTGATAAACTTCTGCAATGTGTCAGAAATATTATTAGGCCCTGTATGTATACATTTTAATTCAATCCTCTCAAACTAAATTAATTTATTCAATAAATATACATGGGGACCCTGTGCTTTTCAGGGCACTGTGCTAGGTGTTCACTGATGAACAAAGTAGATATGTTCCTAGCAGAAGGAAAAGATGACATGAGGGGTGAACAAACAAATAACATTGTTATAAATTGCCAGAAGTACTGGGAAGGAAAAAGAGGAGCGAGCTAGAGAAGACCTACCTTGGATAAAATGATCAGGAAAGGACCCTGAGGAAGTGACATTTAAATTGAAAACTAGGAACTTAATGATTAAGGGAGATGAGTTAGAAGACTGTTGCAGAAGACCAGGGAAGAAAAGAGGGAGGCCCGGGTGACGGCCGCACAGTGATGACGAAGAAAAGGGTGAAGACTCCGGCTGTGTGCTGTGGTGTAACTGACAAGCTTTCCCTGTGCAAAGGGAAGGCAAGGAGGAAATCGAGGAATCATCCCAGGTTTCTTAGCCTGAGAAATTAGGTGAGATAAGGACAAGGGGAGCAAAATCATGAAATCAAGGTTCCTATCCTGAATATACATTAATAAAATGTGATGTTTTGTGAGATATTCAAGTGGAATTGTCAGTAGTTCAGTTGGATGTTACAAATCTAGGACTCAGAAAAAGGGTCTGGGCTGGAGATGCATTTTAAAGGGTCATCAGAATATGGAAAGTATTTTAAGCCATTGGACCAGGCAAAATCACCTAGGACAGGGCTTCTCAGCCTCGTCACCGCAGACTCTCGTGGCCAGCTAATTCTCCGTGGCAGAGGCTGTCTCGGGCACTGTAGGATGTTTAGCAGCATCCCTGGCCTCGACCCACCAGACTCAGTGGCACCTCCCCCAGTTGTGACAACCAAAAATGTCTCCAGGCCTTGCCAACTGTCCTCTGAGGAGGGGGTGAGGACAAAATTGCTCCTGGTTGAGAACCACTGAGCTAGGGGGAGAGTATGCAAAGAGAAGACAAGAAGGACGGGGTGAGCTCTGAACAATGCTAACATTTAGGGATTTGGAAAAAGAGGAGAAAAAAATAAAGGAAATGGGAAATAGTGAATAGCAAGGTAGAGAGAAAAAAAAAAAAACAGAATAGCATGATGTCTCAGAAGCCAAAAGAGGTGAGTGTCAAGGAAGACAGATGGTCACCTGAATCTAATGCTGCCGAGAACTAAGATAAGGACAGAAAAGTGTCCAGTGGCTTCCTGGGGAATCTGGGTGTTCTGGGCAGATGGCATCTTCCCAGATGTGTGCAGCCCTCTCTCCTCTCCCAACCTCAACTCCAATCTGCTCCCAAGAGACAAGAAGTAGCCAAAGGCAAGTGTCTGAATTCTGCTGGTAGAGACTTGGAGATTGTTGGGAGAGAAACTACCATCTGTTCACATGAGGGTTTCTGTGTTCTTGGCCCCACAGAGTGTAAGCAGTGGCCCACATCCTCTCTTCCATGCTGATGGGAATTCCAGGACATAGAGTCTTCCTTTCGTGCTTCCATAGAGGGTTGACAACCTTGCTTCACTGTAGGTTCACAGGGACGTAGGCTGGTGTCCCTGTTACCACGCAGGATGGAGTGCCACTGAATGGACACAGGGAAGAGAGTGACACCAGGGGACCCAGTGGCTGCAGAGAGGAGAGACAAGCAGAACCCTCACAAAAGACACTTAATAAAATAAAACCCTTAAAGAAGACAGACAGACTTCAACAAAAGCAGGAGCAGTTTAGGATAGTTGAGTATAGCACAAACAAGACACTGGATTTTTAAAACCAGTGATCTGGAATGAAAAATTCAGTGGGTGAAGGAGAAGATGGATGCTGGTGAGTTCCAAACAAGCTGCTTGGAAGATCAAGGGAGAGAAATATCTCAAAGAACAGAGCAAAAGTTCAAAGGAAAAGAAAGTAGGAAGAAAATGATAGGACACTTGGAGTCAGAGCAAGGAGAAATGACAAGCAAGAAACAGGAATGCCAATGGAAGTAAAACAAATGCAAGGACAGGTAATAATTCAACCCATAAAAGAAAATTACCTTAAAAGGAAGATTTCATTCCCTGGATTGAAGAGTTTTACTAAGTTCCCAGAAGGATCATTGAGAACTGTACCTGTCTTGAGAAAAAGTCTATAACTCCAAGAATAAAGAGAAATACTTACAAGTCCAGGTAATGCAGTTACATAACAGGAAAAAAAGAATCAGAGGGGCACATAAACCAAAAGATTGTGAAAGACATTTACAGATAACTGACTTTGTGAAAACATTGCTACTTTCTTGCATATGTCTATAACAAATTTAAGAATATCCACCATTTCTGTTACTGCTGCTTAAAAAAATACCTCAAAACTTAGTGACTTCAAATGACAATTTATTATTTGTCGTGATCCTGTTGGTTAGCTGGGTAGTTCTTTTACTAGTCCCACTTAGGTGGTGACATTTGCCTGGAGGGTCAGCTAGGAGCTGAGCTCAGCTGAGCTCTGGGGTAGCTGGGATGGTGGGGCTTCTGTCTCCGTGTGATTTTCGTCATTAAGAAGGGGGTAGCAACATTCCAGCAGGCCCCAATGTGCAGGTGCTGCCTGAATCATGTTTGCTACGTCTTATGGGCCAAATCAAAGCACGTGGTCAAACCTAGACTCGATTTGGGAGACGACTATATGAGGGCATAAATGCCAAGTGGTGTGGATTAATGAGGTCCATTAGTGTAACAATCTGTCACAACCACCAAAAGAATATAGATATAATGTGTAATTCCCAAATCAGTAATGGAATAAGGGGAGGAAATACAGAAAACTGTACAATAGGAGGTAGGAATGAGGAAAAAAAGAAGCAAAGATAAAGATGGTAGCCATAATCTCCAATCGAATGGTAGAAATAAGTCCAACTCTTTCATTATTTGAAATATAAAAAGAAATTCAACTGTCTCTATCATATTTAATTTTTTTAAAAATAAATTATAATACAAGATTTGGATAGTGGAGTGACAGATGTTTCTTATATTATTTTCTGTGTTTTTAAAAACATTTTCTAAATATTTCTAAGTATCTCCTGGTTTAAAAATATATATTGTTTAAAATAGAGTAAAAGAAAAAAGCACACCTCACAAAGGAATTGTTTTTTAAATCTTATTAAAAAGTGAGGAGTAGACGATACAAAGTGCTGGCAAGGATACGGAGCAGCAGGAACTCCCATTCATCGTCGATGGAAATGCGCGAGGGTCCAGCTGCTGCTGAAGACAGCTTGCCAGTGTTTTACAAATCCAAACATACTCTTACCATAGGACCCAGAGAGTGTTCTCCTCGGGCTTCACCCGAATGAGTTGAGAACTTGCATCCACACAAAAAATGGCACATGGATGCTTACCGCAACTTTATTCATAATTATTTAAACTTGGAAGCAACCAAGATGTCCTTCAATAGGCGAATGGAGAAACAAACCGTGGTGTATCCATACAGTACAATGTTATCCAACAATAAAAAAGACATTAGCTGTCAGGCCATGGAAGGAAGACCTGCAGGAGCCATGAATGCACACTGCTACGTGAAATAAGCCAAGTGAAAAGGCTGCATCCTGTGCGATTCCAGCTCTACGACTGCCTTAGTCCATGCGTGCTGCTAAAACAAAACATCTGAGACTGGGTAATTTATAAAGAACAGAGATGTATTATCCACAATTCCGGAGGCCGGGAGTCCAGCACCATGGTGCAGGCAGTTTCAGTGTCTGGTGAGGGCTGCTCTCCAGTTCTATGATGGCGCATTGTTGCTGCATCCTCTTGAGGGGAGGGACGCTGTGTCCTCACAAGGTCGGAAGGGACAGAAGGGGTGGAAAAGTACACACTCCCTCTGTGGAGCCCTTCTCTAAGGGCATCTGATCCCGGTCACCCGTTCGTGAGGTTCCGCCTCCTCCTGATTGAGGAGGGCTCAGTCACTGCCTAAAGGCCCCACCTCTTAATACCATCACACTGGCTGTTAAGTTTCAACACATGAATTTTCGGGGACACATCCAGACCATATCAATGTCATTCTGAAAAAGCTAAGAATATGGAGACATTTAAAAAGATGAGTGGTTGCCAAGGGTTAATGGGGAGAAAGGGATGAATAGTCAGGGCACAGAGAATTTTTAGGGTAGTGAAACTACTCTGTATGATACTATAACAGTGGGTACACGTCATACATTTGTCCAAACCCAAAGAATGTACAACACCAAGAGTGAACCCTCATGTAAACTGTGTACTTTAGTTGGTAAAAATCTATCAGTATTGGTTCATCAATTGTAACAAATGTGTCACACTAACGCAAAAATTAATAATAGGGGAGACTCTGTGTGTGTATGTGTGTGTGTGTGTGTATGCATGTGTTGGGGGACATATATGGAAACTCTCTGTGTTTTTCAATTTTTCTGTAAACTATTCTAAAAGATAAATCTTATTTTTTAAAAAAGTGAGAAGAATAATAATTCCCTGAACTCTCAAAGAATTATAAAAACATGATCCTTCTGAAAAACAAATGGGATCAAAGAATAGGCTCAATGTTTCCAATAAAATGCCATAAAACAACAGAAGACAAGAAGAAGCAAGCTGCTGACAGAGGACAGGAAAGAGTGAAAGAGAAGAACAAAATGAAGAAATAGGAAAAGAATGAAAACAATTGAATTTTTTCAGGGATCAAGTATACAGGCTAAAGGAAATGACACACATGCTAAAAACTGGAAAGCATCTAAGATTTAAAATTATTATAGAGAAAAGTATAGGTATGAAGGACAAAGGAGACATCATGTGTTTGTAATTAGTACAGTCATGTCACTTAAGGACAGGGGTATGTTCTGAGAAATGCGTCTTGGGCAATTGCATCCTGTGAACATCCTGGAGTGAACTTAAACCTAAATGGTATAGTCTGCTATACACCTAGGCTATAAGGTGCAGCCTATCGCTCCTGGGCTACAACAAACCTGCACGGCATCTTACTGCACTGAATACGGTTGGCAACTGTAGCATAATGGTAAGTGTGTATGTATCTAAACATATCTAAACATAGAAAAGAATAGTAAAAATATGGTTTTATAATCTTATGGGACCACTATCGCATATATGGTCCTTTTGTTGACTAAAATGTTGTCATGTGGAACACGACAGTATTCTGGAAAAAAAAAATTGAACAAAACAAACAAAATAGAAAAAAATAAAAATCTGAGTCAAAGTTTTGGACAAGCATGTTTTGCAAACTTCTGCCCTTAAATTCAACCCTAAAGATGCCACAGAGGCAAGAGATCCCAGACTTGAGGGTGGGGAAAATATAAAAAGCCTTAGGAAGGGAGAATGTTTTTCCGTTTCAGGGTAGGGGAGAAATGGGACCCTAAAGCAGAAGAGGGCCAGTTGCTACAATAGGAAATAGGCCAGGAAGGAACTCCTTCTCTGATGCCTGTTCCTCACCACCTACTCTGACAAATAAGTTACCATGTAGGCAAGCAGCACTTAGAAATAACAGTACCCTGAGCTCGGGTACTTGCAGTTTCCCTGAGGTGGGGTCACTTGAGTGGGTACGCAGGAGGCTCTGTAGGTAATAGTTGAGCCTCCTTTATAACAGCAGAGTTCCCACTACCATCGCCCACTAAGAAACATGGAGGAGTACGTGCTAGGACCTGGGAGTTTGTCCTTCTCAGCTATGTATTACCAGCTAAGTAGCTGAGAGCCCCTGGGAGCATGAGCTCATGGAGAAAAAACAGACAATTGAGAAATGCAAACTAGTAAGTCAAAACAATTAGAGATACGGATATAACATATACAGTGGTTAAAATCAAGTACTCGATAGAGGTATTAAATAGCTGAATGGATACAAAGAATGAACGAGCAGCATTCTATGCCAGCAGAGAGCAGAATAAGTTTCATGAAATTGTCAGTGGAAAAAAAATAGCATAGTATAACCCAAGAATTTTCTGCCCAATTTTTCGTCAAGTATTAAAAGACAACAGACATTCTCAAGCAGGCAAGACTTCAAAAAGTACAGCATCCATGAATGTTGCTTCTCAAAACAGGAATAACCAAAAATGAAGCTCTCAGATTTCCTGGCTCCCTTGAATCACATAAAAATATAATTAAGAGTGGAGAACTCATGGAATTGCAGTCGATTATAGTTAAGAGTATAAAAAATATAGATCTTGATAAAGTATAAACTAGTTAATTTTTTAAAGTTAATTTTTGGAGGGGTGAAAGCAAGCATGTGTACTAATTTACCCATTATTCAAAGCAAAGAGTGAATAAATACTATCTGTAAGTAAAGCATATCATTTTAAGAACTGACTCCAGATACATGCATTTTATTTTCTTAACTTTAGAGGTACCTTTTAGGAAACTATACTCGCAGGAATAAAGAAACATTTGTAATCAAAATTTTCATTTTGAAATTGAAGTTATTTGTAGTCACCATTTTAAAAAAACACACACTGGTAGGGAAGGATCACTCATATCATGGTAGAACATTGCTATTTAATGCTCCTGTCTGGAAAAAAAGGGAAGAGGTAATGTGTACTTTTTCGCTTGTATTTGCATGAAAGGCAACAGTGGTTGCCTCTGGAGAGAGAGACTTGGAGTTGGGGATCAGAGAGAGCGATACTCCATATTTCTTACAAATTTGACTTTTTTCATGAATTACATAATTTTTTATTATTAAAGAAAAAACTAGCTTAATAAAGAGGAAATAACAAGTGAAAAATAGGAGTGTTTGGATGACAATGGGAACCGTCCCATAGAGAGGGAGGGACACAGGTTGGGTACTGCGGACATGTGCAGGATGCATGTTAACCGACATGTACAGGACACACGCCTGCAGAAGGGAACAGTAGGAAGCAGGTGTGGGCAGAAGGAGAAGTCCAGTTGTGATACAGGCCCAGCATCCTTTGATAACCCGCAGACAGCCCTTCAGAGACATCTGGAGTTGGGCGGGGAGGACCAGGCCCTTATCCCTTCCACCAGCCATTGGCCGGGCGCCACCCTGGGAAGGGGCATGTCCGTTCTCCTGCTTGCTCTCTGCAGTCGCGGAGTGGAGGACAGCTAGAGTCTGTGTACTGACAGCACGCTGGCAGCTGGGGCAGCGAGTCTTCACTATGGGGTCCTGGTGACACATCAGTGTCCACGACAGGGAGACTGATGACTCAGGGACAAGGAGACGGGGAGGTGCTCACAGGCAAGACAGGCTGAGATGCAGAACACTAATGGCGTCACTCTCTGTCAGGGCTAGCCTGCAGCTTCCGCCACTGTGACAAAGGGGAAGGAGGGTTTGAGAAGGTGCCGGTGGCGGGTAGGTTTGGTGGTACAAGGTGTAGACAATCCCCGATCGGTGACTATGTTCTCAAAGAAACTTTGAGAAATGCTGTCTCTTGTAGGAGAGCAGGTTAAGAAAGGCTTGTTTCAGAGACTGGGAAAATGGGCTTCCTGGAGACACTCAGGAGGGTTGCAGGCCACCTTTATGTGTCCACAGGAAGTCTGTGGTGGGAAAACGAAATTGGGAGCAGTCATCTCTGCCACATGCGTTCCTCCATCAGCTCAGCAGCTCAGGCCAGGAAAGTTAAAGGCAGAGATGGCCTGGAGGACTTCCAGTGCTGGGAAAGTATACCCGAGGGACGCAGGGGCCGGCAGTGTTTTCAGAAGAGGACAAATTGAGGCCCACTGAGGGACAGTGGTACTGAGGCTCAGAGCAGTTTTGCAATTTGACCAGATTAGGAAATCAATGCAGTGCTATTGTATCATGTGTCAGGGACCTGGCAGGGAAGGCGCCACACCCTTCCACTGGGCAGCTGGAGGAAAGCATAATAAAAGGTCTACTTACGAAGGCGCTGGAGGAGGAGAGGACACACAGGAACAGCACGGCGCCTTGGCTCTGGTAAGGGAAACGGTCTTGACCACCTTAGGCCTGAAGGGACGAGGGGGACAGTCCTGTCAGCACCGGGCGATGGCCCTGCGGTGTGGAGAGGACTTCCTGACAGGAGCTAGGACTTCCAGGGGAGGGAAGCAGCCAGCCCTCCATGACCCTGCCAAGACAGAACCTGGGGCATAGATACCTCTCCCTCAGTCTCCCATCTCCTTCCCCCTTCTCCAGGAGGCAAGGAGCCTCCCAGCCTAGAGCGAGATGCAACGTGGAGGAAAGATTTGGAATCAGCTTGCAACCTTACTTCTAACGACACAAGCCACCAAACCAATCTGAGCACCATACTTCTTTTACCATTAATATAAAAGCAGTCAGCTCTCTCGCGTGGTCTGCAGAGGGTACACAGCAGAGGTTACTGCGACAATGCCCCAGATTTGGGGTGGAGGGTCCAACTCGGGCTGGGCGGCGGGGTGCACGTTCCCCAAGGCGCAGCCGGAGCTGGTTCTGGGAAGCGTTTCTTTCCCCGCGGTGGAGCCCTCTAGCCACTCTTCACAAAGGATTTCTCATCCCCGCCGTCTGCTTGGCCAGCAGCATCCCGGGGCTGGGCAGACGCCACCTCTGGCCAGTGGCTCCGGGAGCGGAGCAGCGCCCCTGGCCCTCGAGGGGAAGGGAGTGTCGCGGCGTCCGGGACATCAGGAGGCTCGGGCGGCCTTAGCGGCTCCGCGGCGCGCCGGGAAGCACCACGGGAGTCAGAGTGGAGGGCAAGTCCCCTTCCCAGGGCGCTCCCGGTCCCCCTGCGGCCGCGCGGCCCGGGCCGGAGCGCTCCCTGGCGGGCGGGCACCGGAGCGGCTGCCGCGTGGACCGCGCTCCTCGCCGGCCGCAGGAGCAGGGCGCAGCGAGCTCGCAGCTGCTAACCGCCGAGGGCCGCCTCGCTGGCTGGGGGCGCGGGAGGAGGGCCTGGGTACCCGTGGCAGGAACTGGGGCTCTGAGCCACCGGTCGGGCAGCGCCAGGAAATGCCAGCTTCGCGGTCCCGCAGGGGATCGTGGGGGCGCCTGGCCCGGGAAGGCCAGGGGTAGTAGGAGGAGGGGCCGGACGGCTGGGCCTCCCATCCCAGCCTGGGATTGGAGAAATTTCAGGCGGAAAATATTGCAGGGTCTTTTGGCTCAAGTCCCCCACTTTACAGATGTGAAATTTTAGGGCCACCCGGTTGGGGTCATACAGAGGATTGTTGGCAGAAGCTTTGGGAGCTGGGGAAGGACAGGACCCTGAGGCGAACCTTCCCTTCCCAGCAGGAGACGAGCCGCCTACGGGATTAGAGCCCTGGGAGGGCACCCCATTAGGTAATCCCAAATAAACAAACACACCAAAATAAAACAGAAAACTGACGGTGTGCTGGAATTGAATTCTCTCCTTTCTCCATTTTCCTAGTGCAAAAATTTTGAATGTTTATCAGAGGTAAAGCTTTCTGTAGGTTTTGGTCGTAGTTATTTGCTGATGCAGGCTCCAAGCGTGGTGGAACCTGCATTAAGGGCGGAGGCCACCAGCTCTACCCAGGTTTAGAGCCTCGGTTTCCGCATCTGCGGAATGGGACGATGACAGGCAAGGCGCTTTCCAAGGGCCGACCCAGAGCGACTACCGCGCGTGGGGATTTTGGGACTCAGCCCGGGACTCCCAGGCACAATGGGAGGACTAGCCAGGTGGGCGAAAGGGCTAGACCATGGGGTGGCCGCCAGGCCCTCTAGCGCAGCGCGGCCTCCCAACCCGCCCGGGGGCTGCCCAGGCTGCGGATGACAGACCGACCTTGGGCGGCGGAGGCCCCTCGGTGTTGCCCGCACCGCGAACTCCCGGTTGTTCCTAGCAGTGGGATGGAATGAACCCCCGGTGGGCCGGGCCGGCGACTTAGCACTGGGGCGCTCAGCTCAGCGTTGCACTCAGGGCAATTTCCGACGCCCACATCTCTTCTTCCACGCCCTCCCTCCTTCCCTTCACCCCCGGAAAAAGGAAATGCTAAATATACCCGGTGGCCTCGATTTGTAATAGCTCTCTTACTGGACTTCGCTTACCCCCAGGACGGGGGCTTTCTTTTTCTTTTTAAATTAAGATCATCAAAGTCCTTAAAACCTTAAAACACTGTAAGATTCACACCCAGTCAGGCCTGCAGTTGGCCACGTGGGAGCTACAATTAGCCGAGCACACACCTACCTAACATGAATTTCCAACTGAAGAGCATGAATTTGAAGACGCACCCTTCGGAGACACATTTCTCCCTCACATTTCAAAATAGAGTCGGGCTAGGGCTCAGAAATATATATGTTCTCATGTTTTAGAAATTTAAAATAAATTGATAATAAATAAATTGATTAAACTAAAAATTAAGGACTAATAAGTCACTTCCGAAGAACAAACACAACATCCCAGTAAGAGAAGGAAAAAAGCTGGAAAGAAGTTCTCTCCCTGAGAATTTAAAAGGGGGAGGAAAATCCTCTGCCTAAATTATTTTCCCCTCAACAGTTTTGTAGGAAAATGTCTTGGGCTCAAGGTAGTTACAAAGAGATCGCCCGCAGCACAGCCGGGGCGCGTGGGTCCCGTGGTGGCCGCTGGGTTGTCTGAATCCTCCCTGGTCACTGTCGTCACTCGGGCACATTTCGGACTGGAAGTATTAAAGTGAGACTGACTTTCTCAGCTGGCTCCCCACGGAGGGGACCCGGACCCGGAATGGGGCTCCAGGAACTCGGGGACTTTCGGGGACATTTACTCAGGAAGGGAGAGTGCACAGGGCCGGCTGCTGGCGGCTAGCCCCGGACAGCGCGGAGAGGGACCCAGGGTTCAGGTAGGTTCCACTGCGTCGATAGTGAAATGCAGCGCGGGCGGCGGTTCCCGGTGAGTCACCTCGTGGGCGACACTCAGCCCCTGGGGCCGCGCTGGGGTCGGAGTCGGAAGGAACGCTCTGTCCCGGAACCGCGCGCAGCGGGCTCTGGAGGCCCGCGGCCCCCGCAGAAGCCAGGTTTCAGGCATCGAAAACTTTCTGAACAAGACCGGGATGAACCTGAGGACATTGACCTTCCTCGCTCCAGTCGCTGGGGCAGGGATTCCGCAGAGCGCGGAACCCCAGGCCCGCGCTACACGCAGCGAGCGGTTCCAGTTCTTCGCAAGACGCGCTGACCCGAGGCGGGTCATTTTGCCCAAGAAAATAGGCGAGGGCGGCTTCGAGTGCACTTTGGCTATTAAATAAGCGCAACTCAGTGATGAATTTGCTCCAAATTGAGGTTTGATTAAAAAAATCGGTGGAGAAAGACAATAGCTAATAATCGGTGTCACGGGTCAGCAAAACAAACTGTCTCCTAAAAGAAGGCGCATGTTGGTTTTAATATTTATTCAGGAAAAAGAGAAGACAGAGAATTTTCCCAAATCTAACCTCACCAACAAACTCATGTCCGGATGAAGCTTCCTACACGTGACACACACGCGCGCGCGCGCGTTTCAGCCAGAAAACTTTTTAGCAGACTTTTATCTCCCTGTTAATTTCTCCCTTCTCTCCTTCCAACTCCCCAGCCTTTCCCCGGCCCTTTGGGAGGCTGGAGAAGAGTTTTCTTGAGGACGCTTTACACCGATTCCAGTTAACCGGCGGGCCAAGGGAGATCAATCCCTAGCAAGGAGTAAGAAGGAAAGACAAGGGGAAAAAGTTGACGGCGATTTCCAAACACGCTTTCCACTCAAACTTCCCGTGCCTGTCCCGGAAGGGCCCCTCTGTGAGTCCCGGGGTGGGGTGGGTTGGTTGGGGGCTGAGAGCACCTCTGGCCCTGCCCTCCCTCCTCCAACCCCTCCCTACTAGGCATCACATACACATCACGAGCCTGCCTGCGAAATATCTGGATGGGGACTCAGGTCTCCACATCTGGGCAACTACATCTGGCTCCTGGGGAGCGAGTGCGGAAATAGGCGCGGGTGCAGGAGCGCACCACTCGGCGGGGTAGGATCTCTCTCAGCTCTCGGTCACTGCAGCATTCTTCCCACCGTCTGCTCCTGTCACCACCCCTGGCTCCGCCCCTCTAGACCCGCCCCTTGACCCTCAGCCAATAGCGACATCCGACCGCTCTACACCGCCCCAAACCCTTTCCACACCCCCACGTCCCGGGAGCTGGTTGGCTACGGAGCGCTCGGCGAAGCGCCTACATTTGCATGGAGCTCGAGGTTCCTGGTAGGTAGAGCAGCCTGTCACTCTGGAAGGGCAGGCCCGCCCACTCCACCTCGGTGCCCGGCTCTCTTCCTGCGCAGTTCTCCTCCGCAGCCTCTGCGGGCAAGTGCTGGAGCTGCTCTCAAGGCTCAGTTCTTAGGGCTGCGAGGAGGCAGCCCCGGCGTGCGGCCGTACGCACCATCCAGAGTGGCCGGGACGCGGGAGTGTACCATTCTGGCCTTGAGCGGGCCGTCGCGCCACAGGAGCAGCCCCTCGGCCAGCAGTTACCGCCGCCCCGACTTTCCGTTCCAGTTGCAGCTCCTCCCGGGCAACATGTCAAGAGCCACCGCCGCTACAGCTGCCGCCGCCACCTGGGGAAGAGCAGCAGCAGCGGCGGCGGCCGCGGGCACGCGGGGGCAATAAAGCAAGCCACCCGGGCGTCCAGCGGGCCGGGGGACCCTTTCGCGCTCACTGCTCCGGCGGGACCCGCGCCATGTGCTGAGCCATGTCCCTGGCCGCGCCTGCGGGCAGCGCATGGGGCAGCGCCTGAGCGGCGGCCGATCCTGCCTCGATGTCCCCGGCAGGCTCCTGCCGCAGCCGCCGCCGTCCCCGCCGCCGGTGAGGAGGAAGCTCGCGCTGCTCTTCGCCATGCTCTGCGTCTGGCTCTACATGTTCCTGTACTCGTGCGCCGGCTCGTGCGCCGCCGCGCCCGGGCTGCTGCTGCTGGGCTCGGGGTCCCGCGCCGCTCACGACCCGCCAGCCCTGGCCACTGCTCCGGACGGGACGCTCCCCCGGCTGCCGTTCCAGGGGCCGGTCGCCACTCCGCTGGCTGCGGGCAAGGGGATGGCCGAGGGCGCAGAGAATCAGGAGGAGCAGAGTCCCGAGGCGCCGGACTCCCTCAGCCCCATCTCCAGCTTTTTTAGTGGGTCTGGGAGCAAGCAGCTGCCGCAGGCCATCATCATCGGCGTGAAGAAGGGCGGCACGCGGGCGCTGCTGGAGTTCCTACGAGTGCACCCCGACGTGCGCGCCGTGGGCGCCGAGCCCCACTTCTTCGACCGCAGCTACGACAAGGGCCTCGCCTGGTACCGGTGAGTTTCCCCGCCGGCGGCTGGGGCGCCAGCCGGGATCCACACCGTGAGCGAAGGGACACATGGCATAAGATGGGAAAATGACAGGGGCGCAGCTTCGGAACACCGGGGCGGGAATGGGCGGTGAGGGACGGCGGCGCAGCCCATCCCGCCGGGTGCGGTCCGGGGGAGGCCAGCTCTGTTCTCCCCACAACACACAGAAACTTCTCCCGGAGCGCTGGCGGCTCCGTGGTCTATGGTGCCCTATAATTAATCAGGCCACCTCGCCGCAGAAAAGCGGGGCAGAGACTAAGACCGCACTCAGCGGAAACGAGCTACCCTCTAACCATGGCGGTGTCCCATGCGAATCGTATTTTATTGCTCGTTTTTGCGTTTTTCCTCGCGAAGCCCGGACGCTGGGAGGAGTGTTTTGCGCCTCTCCGGCCGCGGTCTCCTCCCTAAAGCAACTTCTAGAGCCGCTTCTGCTCCCCAGATGGGCAGGGGGGTGGGGGCGGCGGCGTCCCGCCGAGGCCGCAGAGTCTGTTAACTTTCTGTTATAGTCCGCCTTGTTACCGGAACCCGAAGGGGGTCAGACCCGCTTCTCTCTCGAGCCGCCTGGGCTCTGGAGGTGAGCTGGGCGGGTGGCCCGGAGCCTGCGCCTGGCGGACGGGCGGGCTGTGCGCTGAGCGTGGAGCGGTGCTGGTCCCTGTCGGGCAAAGGCGCGCACTGCAGCGGCGGGAGCGGCGCGCGGCTTTGAAGGCTCCACAGCGCCCCGGGCACTGCCCGCCGGTTCCGCCTCCTCGGCCTGGGCGCTGGGAGAGCGAGAGCAAAGACGCGTGTCTCCGCGGGCCCTTTACGCGTCGGGGGCAAAGAATAGTCGGGGCCCATTGACTGAGAAATGAAAGTTTCGAGGTCGTGGCTTGCGTAAATTCTGTTCTCGTGTCGGGTTGCGGGTCAGGTTCCAAAGGGACATTGGTCCCGGTGTTACAGTCACGACCTCTGCCCACCGCTTTCCGCAGCTACTGGGCTTTGGAGTGAGCGGTTAGGTTGACCGGGCTTCGGGTGAGGGCCGGTGTGCAGGGTGGTCCAGACTCCGGCCTCCGGAAACCCGGTCTTGGACTAGGACCCAGGTACCGGCCCTCCCCCCAACCCTTGTCTCTGGCCACCACCCCTGACCCGGGCCGGCAAGACTCCCTGGAGTCCCCGGCACCCTTCCAGGCCCAATTAGCTTCAAAGAGGCTCGGGACTTCGGAAAACAAAAGGGGGAAAGCAAGCTGAACCCCTCTCTGTCCCCACCCCACTTTCAGGACCCGGATGGGATGGAGAGTGAAAGGGGGCTGACCCCGCGGATTACGGCCGCTCCTTCCCAGCCTCGCCCTCCCCTTTCCCCTTTGTCCTTAATGTTCTATTATTGTCAGGAGTTGCCCAAGTCTCCGGGTTTACCCAGCCGTGACAGTCACCCTTCCCACCGTCCGCGGGCCGTGTCCCATTGCTGGGACACTGGTGGTGAAGAATGGGGGCTCTGGAGTCCGACGCCTTGATTCACGTCCTGGGCAGTGGCGTGCTCTCATCTGAGAGCCTCCGTGCTCCCATCCGTGCAGTGGGAATAACGAGGTTCTTGACCCGGCTGGGAAAAGGGAATGCGCGGGTGCAGTCAGGTGCCTGGCAGGCACGTGGGGGCCTCTCTGATTGTTAGCTGTTGTCATCCATTGTATTGTTACTTCTACCACCACCGCTCCCCCTCCTCCTGGGACGGTGATTCCGGGGTGGCAGGCCACAACCAGCGCCCTTCCAGGTGGAACCCGCCAGAGCCGGGAGGCAGCCTGGGGTTTTCCGAGATCAGACACACGTGGGGCCGGGTTGGGACGAACTGGCAGGAAAAGATCTGAACCCTCAATGTTAGGCGGTTTAGAAGCACCTGGGGCAAGCTGTGGAAATCCCCACAGGAAGATTCACACGATGTCTTAGGCGGCCGCCCTCTACCTGCCACGTTCCCTTTGATTGACTCTAAAACGCTGACTAAAGAACGAAGTCGCCCTGGACACCCTCGCCGCGCCTGCAGAGGGGAGGGCCGCGGTGGAGCTTCTGGCAGGACCCGCGCCCGGCGGCTGGACCTTGGGGCCGCGGGGGCTCTGCCGGGCCGCGGGAGGCGGGAGGTTCATCCTCCTTCCGAGCCATCTCCCTGAACTGAGGACCTGGACTGCCCGGACTAGGAGGCACAGGGCCCGCGGCGGCGACCCGGCGGCCGGAGGAGCAAACTGCAAGTGCCGCAACTGGCCCCAAACGCCGAGTTCCTTCCTAGACTGCCCCAGCAGCGCCTGGCGCAGCCGCAGAGTTAGTGGATATTTTTAAGGAAAAAAATGTTTTAAATGCTTTCTGCTTAATTAACATTTTTAATTAACAGAGAATAATTAATGGATGTCTGGGCAAAGGTATAGACTTGACAATTATTTTGAAGGCGGCCTTTTAAACTTCAAACAGACCCGCCGGGAGGAGACGCCTGAGCCCGAGCGCTTACCTACAATCCGGCTCCCAGAGCGCACCCTTCGCCCTCCTGGGTTCCTTCGGCTCGTCCAAGCCCAGCTTCTCGCCGGAGGTGTGCTCCATTGCACCTCCGCCAGGTCTGCACAGTCCCCGACCAATTGGAGGAGAGTATAAGTAATAATTAACAGAGAGAGAGACCTGCAATTCAGAAGCGTGATTAAAACAAGTCCTCAAAACTAGAAAATATGAGAGAGGGGAGACATTTTGAAGGCATTTGAAACCGAAAACTGGGAGCATGAATGGTTGAGTCCCAGGATCGCAGCATCTTTTGTTGGAGAACGAGGTCGTGGCTGTGGCTGCCAGTCGTTAATAGGTTTAATCGGTTGTTACACAGCCCTGCTGCTAGTGGCCTAACCAGTAGCCCAGGGCCTGGACCGATTTGCATGGCGTCTGGGAATTTGACTGCAGTTCCTTCTACTTGGCATAAGGAGACACCATCAGCCCGATCAGGAGGGGTCATGGTGGGTGGCACTCACCGAGGCGGAGGCGCAGAGCTGACCCCGCCACCGCCACCGGAGCCTTTCTGCCTCCTTAACCGCTGCAAAAACCAAACGCGCCAGGACCAGCTGTCCATTTGCGCTGGAACCCGAGTTTGCTTTAGTCTGGGTTTACCTTTCCAGTTCATTATCCAGCTCTTTCAGTCAGGCCTCCCAGACCTAGCAGGTGCCGATGCGGACTCCACTGAGTGGCTCATCAGGCTACCCGGTGCATCTGTCCTTCTGTTCCATGGGTGTGATGGTGTTCGAGAAATATGGGGCTGTCTGTGGTCCAGAACTGCACCTATGTGAAGCACCCGCCCTGTACATTTAGGCTTGGAATACTGATTTAAACTTTGAATGGTCAAAAATTAAATATGTAATTTTTAAAGTGTCTCTGTGATTTGACTTAATTTCTGGTAGATTTTTAAAAATTTTAATGACCTCAGTTTGGGAATTAAGCTAGCCAAATATTGTGTAATTATTTTTTGTATAGAAATATGCCTTAGATTTTATAGTGGCAGAGACTCCTTCCCCACCTTGACTGACTCCCCTTTCCACTTTTGGTTGTACCAAATAAGCTGACACTTCAATGCTGTCGACAGCATTAAACAAAGTAGTGTGTGTGTGTGTGTGTGTGTGTGTGTGTGTGCGCGTGTGTGGCTTTAATGTTGGTAGCTAACTCTTACTGAATGTTTTCCCTATGTGCCAGGCACTGTTTCAAGTTTTACAGGATTAGCAAATTTAATCCTCATTACGGTTCTATGAAGTAGGTACTTTTACAGATGAGGAAACACAGGCACAGAGAGGTTAAGCAACTTGCCTAAGATCTCACAGCTGTAAAATGACAAAGCTAATATACCAACCCAGGTAGTTCTGCTCCAGAGATCCTTCTGTCCTGTGCTCCCTCCCAAATACCAAAACATGATATTTGTCATATGTCATGACTCCAAAACTGGGCTTGTTTTGAAAAAGTTTTGACTGTTTTCTGATGTGCCTTCAGTGATCTCGGTGTGGATTGTACACTTTGTCATTCACTTTAAAAGAATATCAACTCCAAAACAGGCTCTATCTTAAGTTGGTTTATAACTAAAGTGAGGATACTCACACTACCACTGTGAGTGGTGTGAGTATTTCTCTGCATAGGACTGTTAAGACAGGAAACATTAAAATGACAAAATTATCCCTCAGGTATAGAGACTGAGAAAACATAGTGAGTGTCCCTTCTGATTTATCCTCTGGCATTTGCCCTTTTTAAGGCTGGGAGGTGTGGGAGGGCACAGGGTTAAATAACATGTTCCAGAACTTCTTGGAATTAATTTATTCATTTAAAAAAACAGTGCCTCCAAATAAGACTGAATAATTAACTTGTGCTGATTAACCAAAAGACAATTATAGCTAACACTTTGAGGAGATTCCTTTAGAATGATATTCTAAAACCCAATAACTTCAGAAATCTCTCATGAAGGCTAATAGCTGAAAATAGCAATTTTTCTACATTTTTAATTCAACAGATGCTGAGAAAACAAAATTTCCCTGTATTTTCCTAGTCTCTTTCTAAAAACCTGGTGGCAAAGACTTTCTGTCTTCACTGAGGGAAATTTAAGATAAGATCTGATTGAGGATAATCTGTTTTGAAGTAATTGCACTTTCTCAGTCTTGGAGTTTAAACCAAGTATGTAACTCACTTCCAAGCTGCTGGGTTAAGATAAAAAATCTACATTTATATGCAACAATTTGAAATACAAACCATCATGTTACAAAGCTGTCAAGATTTATTAGCAAGACAGTGTAGCATGTGTTGAACTCTGTTTTTAATTAGGCACCTAAATTAGACCATAAAATGGTTGATTAATCTTTTACAAGTTGAGGGGAAAATATAACATAAATTAACCTAATCATAAGTGTTTTCCCAGATGCTCTGAGTTAATAAAATAGTCAATATTTAATAATAAACTATTTGTTTTAGATAAATAAAATGCCAAAATATATGAATTAAATTATACTTATCTTACAAATGATGTGCTATTATTTGAACAGGTCTCTCAAAATTAGGTGCCAGTCCATGTCTTAAAAAATATTTATCAAAACAGAATACTACAATTAGGAATTAAATGCTGGCTAAACTAGATTTTGCTTTTTTAATGAAACCTGATTATTGAAATTTTGTAATTTAATATGGACTAATATTTCTGAAAGATATTTTCCCAGCTGAAGTTATATGGTTTGAATTTTTAAAATGATTTGTCACAGCTTCTGTGTTTCTAGCTTGGTATTTTATTTTTGTTTGAAGAAAAACTTTTTGATATTTTAAAAAGTCAATATGTCATAAAACTTCATTCCAAATATATATGCTAATTTACCTTTTTGTTTAAAACATACTGTAGGAACATACGGTTTTCTGGTTGTATGAAATGACTCTTTGAATCACTAAAATTATAATTCAAAGTTTACCAGGAATTTTAAAAAAACAAACCCACCAGTCAGCTATGAATCAGGGAGGTGGCATTTATTTAAAGCTTCAGACTGAAATACGTGACTCAGACTACTTGCCGACTGGTTTCTATGTCAGTAGTTTTTTGAATACTTTATGTTCTCACTCTATGAACATGGAAATTAAGTTGATTGACAGAAACACAAAATGCTCACTCTAAAGGCAGAGGATAATGAGCATTTCTTTTGCTGTGAATAGAGTTAGTTTCCAAATAGGGCGCTACTTCTTTCATTTAACAGTCCATGATTTCAGACAGTAAAGGAAATTTCAGTCCTAAGCTGTTGGGATAGTCAGGAATCCCAGCAAAATGAATCCCCCAAGTATGTGGCATATTTTCAAGGGTAATGAAAACAATATGCCGCCTACCTCAAATGAAAACATTTACCATGACCAAAAAGAAATGAGATACTGATATCTTTGAAAACTAATTGTGAGTAGAGCATGAAACTTTTTTTTATATTTAAAATATTACCTTGTTAGGGCTCTCGTATTTCTCTCAAACTGTGCCAAAATCAAACTAACTTCAAATAAAATTGATGTTATTGGATGTTGATTTTTATTTCTGATTTTTCTTGTCAAGAGATTTGGGGAAAAATTTAGGACGTGAAGAGCAATTACCATCTTAATAACATGATAATAAATAATTTTTATTGCAGCCGAGAGGCTATGTGTTAAAATACTGCTAATGCTAATAAAATCCACCATTAATTTTCTTTGTACATAGATGAGTGGTATTAATTTCCCTTATATCTATATCTTAAGGTATTTTAAATACACATTTCATACACATATCTGTGACTTGAAAAATATTAAAAATAGCTTAAGTTACTGGGTCATTCAAAAAATTTACTTCATTATGTCATGGATGAAACATGTTTAAATAGCAAAGTTATACTACGCAGTCTTTGCCTCCCAAAGAGTGCTGTTTTTTAAAATTATGAGTGCCTGTCCGTAGAGATAGAGCTGGTTAGAGTACCGCCAGAGAGTAGTTCATATTTTCTGGACATTAAAAAAAAGTACACAACACCACACATTGTTGGTCTGAGATGTTTTTCTTCTAAACATGGCAAATGTGAAAATATAAGACTCTGGTTTAACATCAAGTTGATTGTGTTTCAGCCCAGACTATTTCTTGCCAAGGGGGTCACTGCTTTTAAATACGTTTGACTAGGATGTGAACGATTCCATGTGTGTTCGTCAAGCAACTTGCGGTGTATGACTCAGAATCTGTTTTCTCCCAAGTCTTTGCTCCACACTGCTTAACACGGTTACATTTGCTTAGAAACCCATGAAATGCTGAAAGATGGTTCTGGGCAATATGAGGTTTGAAGCAGCAAATGGAGAGTGAAAAAAACATTGGGAAGAAAAGTGAGAAGAAACAGATTTTTTTTCTGGAACACTCTTGATTCAATGAATGGAGTGGGGTGGGTGAGGGGAAAGAGCCGCCCGCCCTTTTCTGGTCTGGTGACAGAAGTGTCCAACATGGCCCCAGGGCCCCCCCACCACCGACGTTGCCACGTGTCTGTTCCTTTCTGGCTGCTAGAGGAGCGTTCGCGGGGACACCCGTCCTGAAGGGGGACCAAGGGCGCGGCCAGTGGCAGAGAAAATGGTTCCGAGGCCGCAGGGATCGGTCAGCGCGGTCCCTGTGTCGCATGGGACCACTGCGTCTGGCCCGAGGGCCGCTGAGCCCCGAAGACAGATGGCGGAGCTTCCCGGTGCTGGGGGCGGGGCCGGAGGCCAGGCTGGGGGCCGCCCCCGCCCCTGCCCCCGCGGGTCCTCGGCCGCGCCACGTGACCAGCCCGCGCTCCGGCCTCACCTGTTGGGCTGAGCCTCTCCGAGCGGCCCGCGCTCGCGGTGGGTGGTGCCGGTGGGACCTGTCCCCGCGCTGATTGGTCGGATCGGCGGCTGGGAGACCAATAGTGTCCCGCTTGCATGAAAGCCCCGCCCAGAGGGGCGGGCAGAGCGGACGCGCCCCGCCCCGCTGGGGGCCCAGACTGTCCCAGGGCTCCGCCGCGCTGCGCTGCCGCCACGTTAGTACTGAGCCGCCTTCGCTTTCCCAGCCGAGCTTATCTGCTGATCTATTGTCGTCTCTTCTTTTCTTTCCTGTCTCTTTGTCTACACCCTCCTGCACACATTCTCTTGCTTTCTGGAGCGGAGGTGTCTTTTCTCGGAATGCTCATCTCTGTCAAGTGACGGTCAGACCTGCCTTCCTGGCATCCGCGGCTGTCAGGACGTGGGCCTGAGTGGATTCTTTAGGGCGGGAGGAGGACACTTTGTCTTCTTAGCGCTTTATTTTGGGGCGGGGAAGAGGGAGGGGTTGCTGGCAAGGCAGTGAATCAATTGAGTCAGTTTCCAACTAGCACGTGTTTCTTTTCCTCCCTCCCTCCTCCCCCCCCTTTTCTCTTTGGGGGAGGGAAGTAGATAACCCTCGGTTCACCCACTGCTGTAATAGGTGCCCGTAAGGCGATTCAGCAAATTCAGTAGATAACTAAAAAGAGCCTCATTTCCACAATTTGGTCCGTTAAATAACAGGATGAAGAGAGAAGTGGGAAGGAGTTGGATGCGGAGGAGAGGAGGGAACAGAAAAGACCAGTGTAACTCTCAAGCCCCCTTCGGATTCCTGAATGTCACCTGGGCTAAGACCAAGTGGCCCCTCGCTTTCCCCAGCACCTTCCTCCCTACTCCCCAAGTCCCCCTCGCACACACTCCAGCTCATCGTCGCCTCTGGCCTGCGCTCACAGCCCAGCGGCTGCCTCTGACCCGGCCGGCAGCGTGGGTGGGAAGGGGCCTCAGCTCAGGGGCACTGACAATCTCACCCCTCCAGTGCTGCCCAAGGTGCACTCAGCCTGCAAAAGCCTCCTCCTCTCAGGATGGGCTTCCTCCATGGCACTGAGAAGTCTATTGCGGATTTGAAAGCGGAAAGCTTTTTTTCTGGATTTTTAAAGCGGGGAGTAGGTAGATGACCCATATACAAAGGGCAGGAAGCACACATAGGACATTGCTCATTGCTGTGTGAGATGTTGAAGAAATGCAAGATTTGGTCCATACTTCCATTAAAGTACAGTCTCCCTGGAGAGGCGCACACAGAGCCTACAATCAGAGAACAGGGCTTCCCTCCTCATCACTCCTGGTGCCTCGCGACAACTGAGCAGCCTTTTCCTGCCCGTCCTGGGCTCTGGGGCTCCGAACTCTCCTGGCTGGGTCCAGCCCTTCCTCTTGATGTGCTGTTAGGCTGGTCCCTGGTGCCCTCCTGTCTGATTGTTCCAGAGTCTCCAGGCACTTAGCATATGCTGCTGCTGCTGTTAACACAGATACACGAAGAAGTAAACATCCTGTTCCCACTGAAGAGCTTTTACAGAAGCCCCAAGTGGGCGAGTGGGTGTAGGGGGAAAGTGGGAGAGAGAGAGAGTAAGGTATGGAGGTGACATGACTTTGTCACTGATTTGAAATATTTAATGGAGGAAGCCAAAGGTGACCATTTTAAATCTTTTCCTATAGCCAGTGAATAATACATTCTTATAAATCATGTTTACCTAATTATTTCATTTAACTAGCGAGGATTTATTGAACACTTTTTAAAAAATAGAGTTTATGTTTTAGAGCAATTTTAGGTTCACAGCCACATTGAGTACGGTGCAGAGATTTCCCATAAACCCTTCATTCTTGCACATGCACAGCCTCCGCCACCGTCCGCAGCCCCCCCTAGAGCCACACATTTGTTACAATTGATGAACCTACATTGACACACCATTATCAACCAGAGCGCATAGTTTACAGGGTCCACTGTTGGTGTTATTCATTCTCTGGTCTTGCACAAATGTATACTGACATGTATCCCACATTATAGTGTCATACAGGATGGTTTCAGTGCCTTCAAAATCTCGTTTGAGTGCTTGCTCTCGTCAAGTGCTGTATAGGCAGTACTTGAGGCACTGACGAAGTACCAGAGCCATGAACTTGAGAAGCCTGTTTTGGTTGCTGGATTAAAATCTACAGGCTCAAAGAGGTCTCCAAGCAATTTAAGCACTGTGTTTTTTTGTTTGTTTGTTTGTTTTTTATTAGTCTTGCCCAATCACTGATATATCTAAAAACCATTTAGGGAGAAGAGGAAGAATGTGATTTTGTATTTTACTTTTCCAGGAGATTTCCAAAGAGAGCTAAGGAGGTAAGAAGGAGCCAGGAAGTCAGTGACTGTGTGATGCAATAGGAAAAAAAAGGTCTCAGCCTCAGTGTGTGCCTCGAGGGGGCCAGGCCCTTATTTAATCTTAACAGTGACCCTTCCTGTGTGATTTCCCTTATTTTGCAAAGGAGGAAATGGAAGCTCACAGAGGTTGCCTAAGGTCACACAGCTGTATCTGTAGGTGGGTCTCTTGAACCCAAAGAAGGAGGGAAGCCTCCCTGAGGACCCTTCAAACTCTGCGTAAGTATGTTCTATACCTGGCTGAAATTCAACATGATGTTCCCTCTGGACCAGTTTAAGCCATCTCTTCTGTTGTTTCTTTCTCCCCAAAGACAGAGACCTTGCCACATAAAAGCATCCCCATGATTACATTTTCCCTCCCCTTTTCTGTCCCTATACCTACGTTCTCTTTGACTCCCCACACTCATTCCTCAGCCTGTGTCCACTGCTCCAACATCCTCGTGGATGGTGGCAGTCTTCGTCCACGTCATCCATAGACCAACCCGAGCTTTTATGTCATCCCCGCAGCCTTGCTCCAGCTATACCATCTGTGCATTTGACTGCCCTTCTCTGACAGCAGCCTCCTTCCATCCCCTCATTTACCAGCCCATCCCTTCTGTCCCACCTGCTCCTCTACGCTGCCTGCCACAGCCACGCTGCCGAGATGCTCAGCTGTCAGGGTCACACTGAAAGCCTCCCCTGCTGACGTTGTGGCCTGTTGCTCCCCTGCTGCGTTGTCCGACACCAGGGACACCTTGGTTTGTACCTACCGCAGAAGCTGTGCACGAGGGGTCTTATGTTAAAGCAGACCTGGCCCATCTGAGTTTATGCCCTTGACCAAGAGCTTAGCCCTTACTCTGCACCTTACTAGCCCTGCTAGTCACCACCCCTCACTCGTGCTGAGACCTGCTGTATGCATCGTCCCTTCTGCGTGGCATCCTCTTCCTTCAAGCACCAGTTAATGCAACTCTCCTCCCTCCACACTTGGAGAAACTTCAGAGATATTGAGGCATTTGTATGAATACCACTCTCTTAACCAATTCTCGACATGGCCTTGTTTTATATCTTCCCCAGACTTTTCTCCAACATTGCTAAGGAAGTGTTGTATTCTCTCTTTTTGATATTATTTGAAAGAAATTTCAGACAATAATATTATTGTATCTATAAATCTGGCCTATGGGCTTTTTTGGTCAAATTTTTATTCACCTACGTACCGGAAAGTATACAAATCAGAAGTGTACAGCCTGATGAATTTTCACAAAGCAAAAAAAAAAGAAAATCTTGGTGCTTTCACAAGGCGCCAAGATCAAAAAGCAGCAGTTCAAGGACCCCCAGAGCTGCCCTCGTGCCCCCTTCAGGTTACTGTCCCCATCCCAAGGACAACCACTGTGCTGTCTTTTGCCACCACTGACTAGTTTTGCCTGCTGTTGAACTTACTGTAAATGAAATCCTGGAGTCAATATTCATAGGGCTCTAAAAACATGCAAGTTCATCACCAGTATGGACGGATTGGGAGATTTCACCTACAAATCCAGATTTCCTGCCACTTTCATAAAGGTGCTAGGCCTGCCTTAGTCATGGCAATGATTGGCTGGAGCTGAGGACAGCTGCGCCTGCAGGTGGGGCATGTTCTCTGTTTCCACATTCCCCTCTTCTCCAGCCCTTTTTGTCTCACGCTTGCCCAGCTTCTCTTGTTTGTCACCGGAGTGAGGAGCTGCAAACTGTCCACTTGTTTCAGGTATGCACATTTCAGGATTGAATTCCCTCAGCCCAGTTCATTGTGGGCATTCTTGTCAGATTTGGGCATGAGCTTTTATCTAGTTGATTTCTTTTTCATGTTGCGCCTTTGAGAGAGTGTGTGGAAGTCTGTGTAGCTGGCTGCCATTTAAAATCAGAATCGCCATCACAAAATCATTTTCAGTGACACGCTTCTCCTATTTTTCACTTTTTTCATTCCCTACCTGGCTTTTCTTCCATCTGGTCTCCCAGTTGGCAACTCTTAGGGTCAGCCTTTTGCTACAGGCACTTTGTGACCTTGAGCGAGTCACCTTGTCTTTCTTGTATCAGCATCCCCACCAAGTACCATAGAAACTGGACCCATCAGTGTTCCCTAACCAGTGCTCTGCAAAGTCTGCTGTAGGACCACACTTTTTGCCCAGTCTACTGTGGATCAATATGTTGTCCTACTGTGTATGACCCGCACACAGCTCACTCCACACCCCTCCTGCTGTGCAATTAGTAACGCACACACTGGCCTGTACCCTGTCACGTGAGCTCATCCACCATGGCCTTGGGTGCTATAGTAATGTCAGATTACTTACAATAGTTTTAAACACTTACTCTCAGGTTTTGCATTTATCTCCTCCAGGACACTTTGTGGGTATTCTGAAGACCATACTTTGAGATGCCCTGTCCTAAA
>RJWJ010013064.1:0-40672 GCA_004363605.1 Indri indri
ATGCTGCACTGTGAGGCATACAAGTTTGGTAGGTATCAGTATTAAAGGCTATTTAAATAAATACTGCATTGAATGCATAAAAATAAATCTTTCAAAATGCGTAATAACACCAAATACATCTATATTTGCCCTTCTTACAAGTTTTTAAAGGTACAGTATTAAAACATAAGCAAAGCTGTCCAGGAAAAATTTTCCTCAGATAGATAAATACTAAAATTCTGCATTTAGATTATTGGCTGTATTGTTCATAATCATAATACAAATGTGAAGCTCTTCAAAAATGCATCAATTATGAACTGACTAAAAGCTAAGAGATAAATTCTGGGGTGGGAGGGTAATGGGGGTTTCTTATATTGCCCTCTATACTTTTCTGTATTTTTAAAAAATTGTTAGCCAAGAAATGGCTAGCGAAATTCAAATAATGAAAGTCTATATATTTAAAAAATAATTTTAAATATCTGAACCATCCATTGATTTAAAAGGGGGTTAAGAAACCATGATTATTTGGACAATCAAAACCGAAATAAGTTTTCTTAGAATTCAGGTAAATTTTAACAGCAAAAAGGAAATTTTCCTTTAAAAAGAAAGAAACAAAGCAAATGAAAAAATATTTCAATCTGAAAGTCCTTAAAGTAATGGAAAATGAATCTTTAAAAATGTGTTGTGATTGGCTCAAATATTCAAAGATAAACTTCAATTTATGAAGTGATGCTTCATTTGGGACTGAATATAGTTTTTCTATCTCTTGCTTCTATTATGGAGATAGATCTACAAATGCTAACATTAGCACAGGGCAAGCAAAAATCCTGCCAAGCATGAACACAATATTATTAAATTCAGGGTATTAATTCATTTCTTGAGATGAACAAAAATAACAGTATCATAAAAACTTTCTTCCAGTTTTACAAGTAGATAGTCAAGTTTTCATTTTAATATCACTTCAATAGTCAAGTAATGTCAATTTTTAATGTCATCTAGAGCTTTACATATAAAGGTAAAAAAAAATTCCTCATCAGGTTAAAGTAGTACAGATTTTTAGAAAGAGCAACAAATTAATTTTATAAACTTTAAATGCTACATACTAACTGGAATCCATAAATCAGTGTAATTTGACCCAATACTTTACTTTCAGTGAATTTAACTAATTACTTTAATATTTTAAAGTACAACACAAACCTATACCACATGACAAACAGAAGACCCACTGCATATCAAAAAAGCTATTTTAACATGCAAACTACAATGGACAAAAGGTATAAATCTTATCTTGACCAATAAAAACATGTATTTTTTTCCTAGTTCACATGTAAGGAAAGAATATAAAATTGGTTAGGAAGCTTGGACTCCATTGTTATTTGTTATAACTATCAGTTATGTAATCAGAATAATCAGGAGTTTTCAAAGACTAAATAAAGTTTACCTTTATGTAGCCCCAAGATACTGACAGTAAATAGTTTGCTTCAGGCATTTTTGATTGATAATATATATAGACAGTAAGTTCTAAAATGTATATATCTTTAAAACCTTGGAACTTTAACAAATCTCCCCAAGCCGCACAGTGTGTGGGTTTTTAAAGATTTTTTGTAATTAAGTATACATCAGAAAGCCTGGCTTTAGATTCCATCCAGCCGTCTTCCCATTGAATACATGCCATTTGTAACATTCCAGAATGGAACAAAATTCAGAAACTATTCTGAATAAAAAACATCCATGTGATAAAGGAATATCTAAAAATCTAAGCGTCTGCATCTTTCTCTCCCCGAGCTCCAGGGCTTAATGAATAATGTATGTCAAGATGCTTAGCTGCGAGAAAGAAGAGTTCTGTCAAAAGCTACCAAATAAGGAACTGCGGGGGAAGCCAAGGAGAGTGACAAGAGACCCCGCCCATAAAAAAATTCCAACTATCCACCAATCGCATCCCATCCCTCGCTCCATAAGGGCAGGAGGCACGGACTCGGCACAGGCTGCTTTGTGATTGGTTGGCAAGGGCGAACCTCGGGGGAGGAGGTTTTCTGCCTCACCCGGTAAACGCCATCTAATAATGGTATCCCTACAGCTCCGAGGCTGCCCTAGGAAAAGATGAATGGGGCTTCCCTCTTGCAGTGATGCATAACGACCATAAAACTCTTCAAAATTCGTAGTTCATTCTTAAATAAGAATTGCCAATCCTTTTGCAGTCATTTCTATGAATTTTAATATTCTCTGACTCCTCTTCCAAATAAAAGCTGCTCCAAAAATGGCAATCAGGCATTTTAATTGCCTCCCTCTCTCAAATCCAAAACAAGTGGCTTCCCTGCTGACGTAGATATAACCGTAGTTCTCCCATCCAACATAAAAGCACAGTGATTCTAAAATACAACCAATGCCCAGAATTCACACATGGAAATGACATACTCCCTCACCAGTGTGGCATGGCTGCTTTCAGCTCCATTTGTTTCTATTGTTATGCATGGCTGAGCTCTGTAACCTTCAAAATCGAGGAATGGAAATGATTTATAAATATAAATCTGGGGGAAAAATCTGAAAGCTAATGCACTGTGTACAGACCAGGAACGCAGAGTTTTGTATATAGAATTCAGGATCTATAGTTTCATCAGAAGAGAACATTTTTACAACTGTACACAACGTTAACAAAGGAATGAGTGGCTCTTAGGAATACAGAACTGAGTTCAAGAGTAAACAGACCTTTTATGAAGAGGGTTAAATAAGACATTGAAATTCTTTTCAGAAAGACAGTATTTTTATTTGGTTTGGGATAGTATTACTCTGTAACTTTCATACTAAAGAGGTCTTGTGAATGAGAAATGAGGGAAATGTAGATTTTTACTCTATTTTAGTATAAAATTCTGTCCATTCTACCTCATCTCTATCTCAAAAGTTTGTATCTGTGCTTCTATGACCTGCTAATATGGTTATTCTGCAGTCTTCCTGCCATTCAAGTATTTCAATATCAGGTTTGTCTGTCTTAGACAGCATGCTCTCTCATAAATATCTGCATTAAAACTTTGCTTCTTTGAATTTCTATTGGTCCTTTGCTGCTACAGTCCTCAGCCGCTGTTCTTATTGTGTTCATTTCCTAACTTCCTCTTAATCCTCTACAAAAGAAAGTACTTAAAACCCCAACACTCAGCTGAAACTACCTCCAGAAGAATACTAAGGTCCTCCTTTTTTCTGGTCTTTCCTTCTCCTTAACTTCTCTGAAGTATTCCATATTGTTTGATCATTCTTACCAATATCCCTCAACTCGCAGGGTCCTGAAATTCTCTGGTGTTCTTTCTACTTCTCTGACCGTGCCTTCTTTGCCACCTTCTATTAATCCCCCTCACTCAGGATCTCCACAAGAACTCCATTCAAGGCACACTCTTCAATGACCACTTCTAACTTAAACTTTAGTACCATATTTCCAAATATAAGATACTCTGCTCTCTTGAATGCCTTGCCAGTCACAACAAACTTTTTCGAAACCATGAAACATTTTTCTATTTAAAGCAGCTCTTCCATTTCAATCAGTGGGCCCATATTTCTTACAGTATCTCAGATGAAATCTGTGACTCTTTTCTACCATTCGACAGGTGTTCGACGTGAGTCAGACACTCTCGGCTTTGATATGAACCATCTAACTGGATCCCTGAATAACTCTGGTATGTTCCCCTCTACTGCATCACCTTCCCTATTTCACTCACCTTTGTTACCAACTCCTATCTTTTATAGAATGCTGTTTCTTTCAGTCTGCTCTTTTCCAGTCCAACTCCCATCATTTCAATCCAAATACATAAAAGTCTGAGAGAAACAGCAAATACCTTCAATGTCATCCCCTCTCATCCCCTCATTTCCATGCAAAGTGAGAGAGATCGAGAGACAAAAATGATTTTTCTATATTCACCCAGGTACTAAGAACATGATCTCCAAGTTTAAATCCTTTAGTGCACAATCCTTGACAAATAATCTAACTTTTTGGTGTGTCAGTGTTCTTGTCTGTAAAATGAATTACTGTGACAGCTAGTTTCCAAGGATACCTCCTAATGAGCCACACAGCCCTCCATTGAATCTGAGCTGGCTTGCGGAACCAACAAGTAATGTTGTGTGACTGCTTAGGCTAAGTCACAGGAAGTTTTGCAGCTCTCACCTTGCTCTCTTTGAACATGCTATTGGGATCCCAGAGCTACAAGGTGAGAAAGTCTGACTGTTCTGACACTGCCGTGCTATGAGCAAGTCCATGATAACGCCATGGAGAGTGGAGAGAGAGGAGAGTGAGAGAGAGAGAGACTTTTCCTCAAATCCAGCTTCAGCCTGTTACTTCAAATACAGTCACTGACAACTCAGCATTTGACTGCTTCATCCCATTCACATTCCTCTGTGAGCTCCAGACTGCCATCATCTGACCCAAATTCCCCACTCCAAGCCCATTTTCAGCTGCTGTATTACATCTTTGCTCTGTCCCCGGAAGACTAGTATTCCCCCAATCTCTAGATAGACAATCCGATTTCTCTTAATCTTTACTGAATTCACTGCCTAGAATACTCTCCTTCTCCTGCCAGTCTACCTCCAACTGGTTTTCCAAGGCAGATTTAAATCATTCAAAGTACATCTCAAGACCAAATATTCTAGCCCTTCTTCAAATGCTAACTATTCTACCTTCACCCCTTCATTCAATAAATATTAAGCTCCTATTCTATGTTAGGCACTGCCCTGGATGCTGGGGACATAGCAGTGAACAAAACAAACTTTTCTCATCTGGAGCTTACATTCAACAAGTTTATAAATAAGTAATATGTCATGGGGCGGATAAGTGCAATGGAGAAAAAAGAAATGATAAAGATTAGGAATAGAAGTTCCTATAAGATGACCAGGGGAAGCCTCTGTCATGAAATGATGTATAGCTAAAGATCTGAAGAGAGGGAGAAAGCTATGTGGATATGGGGAGGCGGGGGGTAGGGAAGAGAAATTCAAGTGAAAGTAGCCAAGAGCCAAGGCCCTGCAGCAGGAGAATGCCTGGTGTGCCCCCTGAAGAGCGATTGTAAGTGTCATACCACATCATTGAAATCCAAATTATGCTCTACCATGGTTTTCAGCCATATCAGGCTCACTGCCCTCCCCCTCGTTTTAGAAATCTGTCCATAAATCTATTTTATTCGTCAATAAACTTCAAAATAAGTTACTTTTTTTATAACAAGTGTTTTTTAATCCTGAAATGAAGTTCCTAAATACACTTCCTACACACATGCTTCACTAAATATATACATACAAATTAAATGCTTCCTACATAAATACTTTTAAAAAAAAATCAGTATAATGGCTTATCAATAACATAAAAGAGAAATAAAAATAACTTCTATTAAATACTACAAAATATAAATACTTCTACACAACTACATTGAAAAAATAGTCAAAAGCTTAGATCTTACTGTCACTGACTAGCGGGTGACCTTCAGCAAGTTATTTGAACTTCTCATGATTCAGTTTACTCATCTGGTGCTATGGTTTGGATACTTGATCCCTCCAAATCTCACTGAAATTGGAAATTTGATCCCCAGTGTTGGAGGTGGGGCCTACTGGGAGGTGTTTGGGTCATGGGGCGGGTCCCTCATGCATAGCTTGGTGCTGTCCTGTCACAGTAATGAGTGAGTATCACTCTGTTAGTTCCCTCAAGAGCTAGTTAAAAAGAGCCTGGAACCTCCCTCATCTTTCTTATGCTTTCTCTCTCCTGTCATGTGACCTCTGCACATGACAGCTCCCCTTTGCCTTCTGCCATGAGTGGGGGCAGCCCGAAACCCTTGCCAGAAGCAGATGCTGGCACCGTGCTTCTTGTACAGCCTGAAGAACCATGTGCCAAATGAACCTTTTTTCTTTAATAAATTACCCAGACTCACGTAGTCCTTTATAGCAACATAGACTAAGACATCTGGAAAATGAGAATAATAGTACCCACCTTTGGGGTTGTTATAAGGATTAAATTAGTGCATGTACATAAAGCACTTAGGACAGTAAGTGCTTTGTAAGCACTTGCTATGATTTCTCTGATATGGGGAATTACCATGAATATACAGTTGTTACATTAGAAGGATGATATTTTTCCCCAAAATGATGAATGACACTTAGAAAGGTTTTACACGTAACAAAGTGCAATCTTCCCTCAATAAACACTATTGCTGCGCTACTAGAAAATTTGGTGTGAATTAAAACCATGTAAAAATATTTAATGTTTATATGTAAAAAGTAATTGGGTTCTAGGCTCAGATAATTTTAAGTGCACTTTTCATCTACATGAATGGCTGCTGAGATTTTTTTGGATGTCATGTGGGACACAGAGCAATCCTCCCTGGTGAAGGATTATCCTATCCCATGTATTCCAGGGTATGTAACCTCCCTGGCCTCCATCCACCAAGTGCAGGAGCACTGCCCAATCACTGTGCCCTGAAATTTCCTGAATGTTCCCCAGTGTTAACGGTCACTGTTCTAGTTGTTTCAACTGTCTTGAACTTTGCTTCCTCATCCAGCGTAGAGGATCCTTGAAGCAAAAAAAGAAAAGGTATCTTACTCTCTCTCAAAGTAGTTAGTGTACCACAGGCATAAGAAGATTGTTGGCTGATACAGAAGCAAAACTTATCAATATTTTTATACCGCCTATAGGAGATAGGAAAGGATGTGGGTTTTCACCTTCAGCAAACTAATCAAAAAACATTTAAAACAAATAACATATGGCAGAATAATACGTCCTGTCTTAAAAAATTACGCAGAAACACACACACACACACACACACACACACACACACACACTCCCCCCTCCCTCTAATATCTACCGCCAAGTCTCCCAGCTAAATGTGATGGTGCCTTCATTTTACAAACTTCTATCCAGTAGCTACTATGTGCCGAGTACTCTGATAGGTGCTAGATTTAAAATGATTCAACTGTAAATCCCTAATTTGCTGCAATAAGGGAGATTATTTAATAGTATCAAGTATTGTGTGTGTTAAAATAGGAAAAAATAATGTCCTGGAGTGTTCATTTCTCCTTTTCTGTCCTTTCTTAATAATACTCCACAGAATTTCCAGAGGCCACTCCTCTTTTACTCCTTGTTTTTTCAGTCCTTAACAGATACCCAAGCAATTAACAGTCTTTCTGGATGATTTCAGGACATTTTGGAATATTTAAAATTCTGCCAATGGAGGTGAACCTTTGACACATTAACACATGCTGGCATCACTGACTTTGCAACAGAGGTCAAGAGAGACAAGATGTATTCTGAATACAAAAAAGACAACCAAACCAAATTATGAGGAAACTGGGACAGAGGTCAAGTGTCTTGTTCAAGGTCACAAAACCAATAAGTAGCAGAGCAGGGATGTGAACCCAGGCTATCTGGCTCCAGAGTATGCTAAAGTGCCAAAAAGTATCTCAGGCATTTTTCTATATTTAGTCTAGAGTCTATAACAGGTCTATTAATATAATCAATTATAAGCTGTACATTATATTATTGTGCTTGAAATATTTAAGAAATATTGTCTAAAATAAGTGTATTGACTCTTAAATTTCTCTAATCTAAGGAATTTTCCTGGCAATAATATTGCTTTCAGTTGGATTTACAACCATTGGAAAAATATTTTATTCTATAATAAATCTACATTTATTTTATACCTTTCTCCTTAGAATTAAAGTTCTGGTAGTTGTTATTAATCAAGAAACAAATCTATATAAAGTATAAAGTGGGCTCTTATATGTGTAGTACCATTCAGCTTGAACAAACGCAAAACCAATTATTAAATGTCCCTTGAAGAATCCTGAGGCAATGTTAAACCAGATATTAAATACAACAGCGACAGCAAACCAGTATCTGAAAGCAATCTAAGTCTCCCTTGGCTTTCAAATGCCTCAAAAATATCTTAGAGGTAGACAATAATCTAGAATTAATTTATAATCAATATTTTAAATAGCAGAATTTTAAATCTATTTTCGCATAATAAAAAATATCTTTCTTTGATTGATGCTAATCTTTAAAAAATAACTTTAGCATAAGGAAATCCCCTAAATCTTTTTGTGTTTACTGCCCTCTAGTGATAATGGATCTGCATCTGATTTAAGAAACAACTATGTTCCTGAAGAGTCATCACATTTCAGAAAATGAAGACATATCTTACAAGTGTTATGGAGATTTGAGACCAAAAGGAACTCCAGGTTGATTATTAAAAATAAAATAATCTTCAAAAAAGCCAAGACTCATTCTCCAATTAACCTGGTTTGAAAATTTTTATTAAAAAAAGTTTTATTTAAAATAGAAAACATACTGAGAAAAGAAATTCCAATACAAGAAACAATTTTTGTTGCGAGGTTCCTTGAAGCTGAAATAACATGAGACTGATCTGATAGCTGTATTTTTATTTCTCTTCTAAGTGGGCTAACTCTCTTATTAAATGGTGGCATAGTATTCTATAATTGGTGATACAGCTTGAATTCATAGACAGTAGACACAGACTTTTGTATGCTCATAACTATTTAGTAAATCTAGCTCAAACCATCATATCATCATTACCACCCTAATCATCATCATTACAACAACCATGGACTTTCATTTCACTGAAGAATAATCAAGGCAATAAATGAGGGTACAGACGTCAAATATACGGAGGCTCCACAAAAATAATCTTGTATGAGAAAGTATTTTCTACTTATAGAGAAAATGAGAAGTCCCATTTCACTTAAACTGGCCTGAGTGAATAGTAATATTTCATATTTATAATGGCCATGATATTCACCACAAAATACTAATGTTCCCTCTGTAATTTGTGGTATGCTTTGTATAATAAAAACAATTTAAACAGAGAATACCTGTCTTCTAAAACAATAATAACAAATTCAGTAGAATGGGCTCCAGCTCTATCTAGGAGAATATAAAAGGTGCTAGATCACCCTTGTTTTTTGTAGCTGAGAAGAACTCGATGGCATATACATACACCACATTTTATCAATCCACTCATGTATTCATGGGCACTTGGGTTGTTTCCACATCTTTGCAATTGTGAAGTGAGCTGCTATAAACACTCTAGTGCAGATGTCTTTTTTATACAATGTCTTTTTTTCCTTTGGGTAGATGCCCAGTAATGAGATTGCTGGATCAAACGGTAGTTGGTAATTTTACTCGTAGCTCTTTGAGGTATCTCCATATTACTTTCCACAGAGGTTGCACTAGTTTGCAGTCCCACCAGCAGTGTATGAGTGTTCCTATCTCTCCACATCCATGCCAACATTTATTGTTTTGGAACTTTTTGATAAAAGCCATTCTTACTGGAGTTAAGTGATATCTCATTGTGGTTCTGATTTGCATTTCTCTGATGATTAGAGATGTCGAGCATTTTTTCATATGTTTGTTGGCCATTAGCCTACCTACTTTTGAAAAGTTTCTGTTCATGTCCTTTGCCCACTTTTCGATAGGGTTGTTTGATTTTTTTCTTGCTGATTTTCCTGAGTTCTACATAGATTCTAGTTATCAGTCCTTCATTGGATATGTAGCATGTGAATATTTCCTTCCATTCTGTAGGTTGTCTGTTTGCTCTTGTGATAGTTTCCTTGGCTGTGCAGAAACTTTTTAATTTGATCAGGTCCCATTTATTTATTTTTGTTGTTGCTATGATTGTCTTTGGGGTCTTCTTCATAAATTCTTTGCCTAGGCCAATATTTGTAAGAATTTTTTCAACATTTTCTTCCAGAGTGAAGTATCACAAGAATGGAAAAACAAGCACCACATGTACTCACCATGACATTGGTATTAACTGATCAACATGTACATGCATATATAGCAGTAAAATTCATCAGGTGTCAGGCAGGCAGGAGGGGTCAAGAGGGAATGGGTATATTCACACCTACTGGGTGTGGTGAGCACTGTCTGGGGGATGGACACACTTGAAGCTCTGACTCAGGTGGGGCAAAGGCAATATATGTAACCTAAACACTTGTACCCCCGTAATATGCTGAAATAAAAATAAATAAAAAATAAAAAAACCTCAAATTTAAATAGGCATATTTCTAGAAATATATATTTAATCTTTTATATACACCACCTTTATATGTGGGTCTTAAAGCAATTTTAAGTCCTAAAACTTGAGCTGTAATTCAAAAAAGAAAGGATATTCCTTGTAACAAATGATTTTTGAACAGTCTGACATCCATTCATAAAACAATGAACTTCAACCTTTATCCTGCACCATACTAAAACTACTTGAAATGGATCATAGAATTAAATGCAAAGCCTTAAACTATAGAACTTCTACAAGAAAATACAGGAAAAAATATTTGTGATCTTGGGTTAGGCAAAGATTTCTCAGAACACAAAAAGCATGAAGCATAAAAGAACTTGGACTTCATCAAACTTCTCTTTGGAAGAAACTGATAAGAAAGTAGAACAGCAAGCCATGGACTGGGATGGAAATATGTATAAAACACATATCTGATAAAGGACTTGTATCCAGAATTTATTTAAAACATTCTTACAACTTAATAAGAAAAAGACAATCCAATGGGGGAAAAAATGGTCAAAAGATTTGAACACTTCATGACAAAGAAGATCAATAAGCACATGAAAAGATACACAATATTATTAGACATTAGGGATATGAAAATTAAAACCACAATGAGATGCCACTACATACTTACTAGAATGGCTAAAATGAAAAATACAAATACAAAATGCTGGCTAGGATGCAGAGCAAATGAAATTCTCATACATTGCTAGTGACAATGCAAAATGGCATAGCAACTTTGGAAAACTGTTTGTCAGTTTCTTATAAAGTTAACAAGTACAATGACTGTATGATCCAGCAATCTCACTCCTAAGTACTGATGCATGAGAAATGAAAACATATGTTCACATAAAGACTTATATGCCGACGTTTATAGCAACTCTATTCATAAGAGCAGAAACCTGGAAACGGTCCAGATATTAATCAACTGGTGAGTAGTTAAACAAATTGTGGTACATCTATAAAATGAAATATTAGAAAAAATATCAAATACTAGAAAGCAATAAAAAGAAACACATTACTAATATATATAGCAACACAGATGAATCTGAAAAGCTTTAAGCAGCAAAGTGAAAGAAGGCATTCACACAAAGCTATATATTAATATTTACTGTATTATTTCATTCATATGACATTCTGGAAAAGGCAAAACTATGGGGATGATTGGTACTGGGAGCGGTGGGAAGGGAACGACCACAAAAGAGCAAAAGAACAAATTTTGGGGTGATGGCAATATTCTATATTATATATTACATACATTATACAATTGTATAGATTATAGTGGTGGTTATCTAATTGTATACATTTGTAAAAAAAAAAGCACTCAATTGTAAACCTAATAAGAATAAATCTTCCCATGTGTAAATTATACCTCAAAAACCTGACTTTGAAAAATATTAGCTGTTGTTATCAAATTATTTTAATTCCAGATTTGCTTAACTTTACTCAAAGATAAATGAGAAATGAAAATCTCAAGCAGAGTTATATACAGTACAATAACATTTTTACTCTTTCAAAGAGCTCCACCATTGTTTCCCAGAAAATAGGCATGTATTTGTCTTACATCCTTGTTAGCTTTAAATAATACACTATTCAGTAAAATCCAAGTTGTGCAAAGCCTTTAAGCAATAACATAATAATAAAAGTATTCTCATAAGGACTATCATTATTTTTATTTTAATCTTTTGGAATGAAAATTTCCCCAAAACATTTTAAACATTTTCCTGCTTTTTTAAACAAACCAAACTCAATTTAATTAATTAATGGTGACCTCCTGGACCACTGTTTTTCACTCATCATCGAATAATCAACAAATAGTTTCTGTGCACTCATTCCAGGCTGAGCGCTGTGCCAGCTGCTAGAGAGAAAAGTCCAGTAAAGAAGATACAGCTGCTTGCACAAAACTGTGCAATCGCTGTATTCTTTTTGAATCCTTTTGTCACTTTTTCATAGGTTTTCTTTTTTTCTCAGTCCTTGGTTGTCAGCCTGCTCTCTTTCCTAATCAGTATGAATCTGCCTCTGTATAGTCAGTTCAGTGCTTCCTTCCCCTTTCTAACAGGAGGGGTTTTTGTCTAAGGCCGCATTTCCCAGAATGTGTTGTCAAGAACAGTAGTCCTGTGCGATAATTCTCAAAGAAGACTTCCACTGTCAAATAAACTTTTAACACAGTGCTAACCTTTTTGGAGACCGTGTACATTAGCATATTCAAGGCTCTGCCAGGAACTGTAATAAATATTCCTGCTTTATTTTGTTTAACCTAGCATTTCCCAAACCTATTTTACTACTGAACTTTTGGCATTTATTAACAAGCAAAAACAAACCAAAATACTAGGGTTTCATAGAAAATTCTTGTGGAAAGTAATGGGCTTTAAATATCAGATAATTAGCTATTTTAGAATGGTTATTCACTTATTCACTCAACAAATATTTATTAAATAGCTACTATGTGCCAGCTTGGGGGACAGAGTAATGAACAAAACAGATGAGTTCCCTGCTCGTGTAAACCTTGGACTCCCAGGGAAGAAAGAAAATAAACATGTAGACAAAAAAATGAATGATAAACGCTCTGAATGAAACAAAAAGAGGGTAATCAGGAAAAGCTGCATTGAGAAAGTGATATCTGAGAAGACCCAAATGATTACAAAAGAGCCAGCCAGATTTGAGGCAGAGCGCACTCAGCAAAGGCTGAGGAACACACTTAGCAGGAGGGAGGACAGGGATGCAGAGACTAAAGGTAGGCCAAGCAAGGTAGCGTGGGTCCTCATCAGCCTTCTGGAGAGTGTGAGGATACCACAGGAAGGTTCTAAGCAGAGATGTGATCTACATTTTAAAAAGTTGTCTCTGGCCAGGCTCAGTCACTCACGCCTATAATCCTAGCACTGTGGGAGGCCAAGGCGGGAGGAAAGGAGGGAGGATCACTTGAGGTCAGGAGTTTGAGGTTGCAGTGAGCTATGATGATGCCAATGCACTCTACCCAGCATGACAGAGTGAGACTCTGTCTCAAAAAAAAAAAAAAAGTGTCTGTAGAGGATGGTTTGTAAAGGGGTAAGAGCAGACAGAGAGAGGAAGTACTTGAGGAAGAGCTGACAAGACTTGATGAATTAGACCCTGGAAGGGAAGAAATGAGAAGGATGGACTCCTAAACTTCTGGCTTGATCAATACCTGCCTTGGACGGATGTGGGTGCCATTTGCTGAGATGGAGAACACTGGAGGAGGTACAGACTTGGAGGAGGATAAGGAAAGGAAAAAAGAGTCCTATTAGTCAAGTGCAGGAACATTTAAATACATGAAGTTTGGGTTTTTTTTTTTTACTGTTGAGGGACATTTTATCCTCTTTTCCCTAAGTTCCTCACTGAGTTCTAGATAAGGAAAGCTGCCATATAGTTCAGTTTTGAATAAGACATTTCATTAGGATAGACCACTTCCATGAAAATCTTTTAAAAGGTGTTTAGAATAGTCCAATAAATCCCCACTTCACAGAAGATTAGGAATGTGAAAGCCTAAGCAACTTCTTCATCCAAGGTGACACAGTAGAACCAAGATTAGAATCTAGCACACACAGCTGGCAACATTTTTATTAAAGTACTATATCTTACTTAAACCATTTTAGGAATAAAGATTTCACTGAAGGCAATAATAAACACAATTAAAAGTGGTACAATAACAGGATTTTTTTCATTTGCAACAGTGACAAAATAGTAGGGTATGAGAATTGTCAGACGTACAATGACACAGAGAATAGGTTTCTATAGTTGGCTTCACATAAGTTCAAGTCTTGACCTTGCCTGTTATTCGGACTGTAATATGCAGCATGTTATTTAAGGTCTCTGGGTTGTACGGAGAGAACTGGATTTAATGTAGCTGACCTAGCATGTATTAAACATGTACCAGGATCTCTATAAGTTATTTATATTTGACCAAAAACACTGAAACTTGTCATAAGGAAAACAATCTGATTACGACAGCTGCATTAAGGTTTATGCAATGATATCTACCCAATAGCTTATGCAATCAATGGCTTGTCTGTAAACTATTATAATAGGATCACTGATACCAGCTGAGAATGCTTTTAGAGATTTCAAACAAATTGGAATAATTTTCTCAGAATGCGCTGACCCAACAAATGTAAAGACACCCAGACAGGAGTACTACAACTCTTGATGAATAACAGTCTGCCTCTCCTGAATTTCCTCCATTGTTATATAAGTCCATTCCACTTTGAGTGAATGTAGTTTTGATACATTGAGTTAATATCATTCTTCAAAAGAAGCTCTTTATAAATTCCTTAAAATATATTTGACTCTGGATATAAGCAAATAAAAACAAAATATGGCTGGGGATTGTATTATGGAAGCTGCAATGAACAGAAGAGTAGTTAAGACCCTTAATCATTTACATAAAAAGCACTATAAGCCTTACAGTGATCAGCAGCAGAACATGTGCCCTTGGGCTGTCACCAGGGAAGCGAGTATGTGAATTAGAACATATGAACTTCTATTGGGGGAACTAAGAAAACACACTAAGCAGATAACTTTTATAGCTTCCTGAATACCAGTTCTAATAATTCACAAATTGTTTTCCCCTAAAACCCATAATATTTGATAATCAAAGGTAATATTAATATTTATTGATTGTCTACTATGTGCCAAGGAGAGTGCTGAGTACCCTTCTGGAATTATCTGTTTTATTTCTAATAATAATCCTATGAGCATCATGATTATTCCCATTTTACAGATGAGCCTTAAGGCCTCAGCTATTGACTCTGCAAGTAACACCCAAGTAAAATCTTGCCTTTTCACCAGAACTTCAATCCTGACAATTAAAGGTCTATAGGACATTTCTACTTAGATATGTGACCTCACCTCAACTTCATGTCTAAAAGTTTAACTGTCATATTGTCCAACACTCCCCCCAGCCCCCACCCAACTGACTTCTCTTATTTTCTCTAACTTGTATCCTTTCTATTATTTGGGTTTAGGATTTCATACTTTCCTCTGGCTGTAGCCCCCCATGTCTTATACACCTTATCACCCTTCCCCATGCAATCTTTCTCCCACCAATTCCTTTCTTTTCATTCCTATCCTATTTCAGGCCCTTTTCACTTTTGTGCCTAATTTCTTAACAGATTCTTCTTGCTTTTAGCACAATTTCCCCTCAATATGACCCATTCTGCATACCACCACCAGATTTATCTTTCTAAAATCACTTTATTATTTTACTTATACCACTTTCCTTATAATCAAATTTAAGGGTTCTTCAGGATTTATAGGGCAACATGCAAATGGCTTCACCTGGCATTTAAGGCAGTCAGCAGTGTGGCCCTAATGTACATTTGTCATACCTGCTTTGGGTCCTATAATCAGATCCTCTGGTCCAGGCAGCCTTCTTATTTCAGAATGTCCACTACCTTCCTAACTCCACAAACATGCAATAAAGCTAAATGCACAAAAGTGTCCCATCCTACCCTGCCTTATCTAGCCCCTGGAATACCACCTCTTCCCTTGTTATCAACCTATGTGAAACCTTAATGCTCAAGATCCAGCTTTAGTAGCACCTTTTCTGGGATGCTTCCCAATCATTCTGGTCTTGTGTTGAATATACTCTGAACTCCTCTACAGGACAAGAACATCGTGAATTATTCTATTGCACATTAACACACAACAGGCTTACTCATATGGCTAGCTATATTTTCAGTGGCACATCTATGTGCTTTATCTATCTATCCATCTATCTATGTGTTTAAATACAGACAGTCATACACAAAAATCTCATTCCACCTATAAGAACCTTTGGAGTAGACATATGTCCTGCAATAACCAGGCTATCCAAAGGTACTTCCTGAGAGGGGGGAAAAAAAAAAAAACAGGCTAAAATAAAAATCAATGAAAACTTAAAGACTGGATTGTGGTTGTCTGCAGCCAAAAAGTACAAAACAAAAACCTCCTAATGATTTCTTTCCCACATGAAAGTGGTATCTGATCTAGAGAAAAATGATCAAGAATCAAATACAAATAATAAAGACATACTAAACTAAAACTTTCATTCAAAAGTGAGGATGTCAATTAAGACCAAAATCAAGGTCATATGTCTAGCAACAAAAAGTTTTTATTCGCTACAAGATAGAAACCTTGACAAAAGTAACACAGAACTGTTTTGTTCCGGGTCACTTTAACTTTCCTGTGCCTTGTTACTTCGTCAGTGAAATGAAGGAGGTGAACAGGCTGATCTCACAAACATCTTTCACACGTAAGGGCTTTTGGAATTTTTAAAAAAAAACAACCTTTATTAAGCTGACCAAAGTTTGATTTCTCTGCAACGTGGCTGACAGCAAGTGGAAAATAAAGAGGAATCAATCACCTACTCAATGACTCATTTTCAACCCTTATAACAACTACACTGCTAGGGAATGTCTTCTCTTGCTATAGCTAGTGTCGGACTCATGACTAAGACCTCATCATGGGGCTGGAACTAGGTTCAGAGTCATTTCACCCATTCCCTTTTTTCTCAGCTGGATTGTCATTTTAATGTGTACAATGCTTAAAAGGTCTATTTTGGTCCTTATTTCTACTTACCCCAGATACCTAGTATCTTGATATTGATTAATACTTGACACTTGTTAATTACAATTTCAGTATTTCATAGAATCAGAAAAATCATTTGGAGGGGCCTTGGAGGTCATCCAGGGAGAGGGAAAAGCAAAACACAAGCAGTGAACCAATTTTTAGGCATAGTAAAATGAAGATCTACATGACACCCTCACAACTCTAATAAAAGTCTTTTTTATGGCTGCCTTCATACATATTCTTTCAAAGAAATCATAACGAAGTAGTCATTGAGAGTATAAATAAAAATACGCTATCACAGAGTGCTAGGTAACTGAGCTAAAACTAAAGTAAACAAACTCAGTGGGCCATCACATACGCAAGCTAGTAAGGCCCCATAAATCACCACGACTGGTATCAGGATTTCAAAGGCACACTCTGTAAGCTCTCTCCCAGGCCTGTTGATTCAAGCTCCAATTGCCTGGGGTTACCTATATGGCAGCATATAAAGTTGACCTTTGAAGTTTAAAAATAGTCCCAGTCCTCATCCCTACTAAAGATAGGCCATAGTATCTATGGTGTATGCACCACGCTACATACTTTCTCTAAGTTTTCATTTAATTTTCACAACAATCCTGTGAGATTATGTTAGTCCTGATCTACAGAGAAAACAAAGGCTCAGAGGTTGAAGTAATTTAATTATCCAAGGTCACAACTCGAGGGTAGGGTAGATTTATATTCAGAAGAGGAATTGCTGAGGTCCTCAGAATTTAGGAGATGTAAAGTAAAATCAAAATAAAGGTTCATGTTTTTCACCTATTCTATTCCACTTTACTCTTTCAGCATCTAATAATAACTTACAGCAGTGGTCCCCAACCTCTCTGGCACCAGGGACTAGTTTCATGGAAGACAATTTTTCCATGGATCAGGGGTGGGGTGGGGGGATGGGCAGTGGAGCAGAGCTTGGGCAGTGATGTGTGGCTTGGTTCCTAATAGGCCACAGAACAGTACTGGGCCGCCATGGTACTGGCCAGGTTGGGGACTGCAGACTTGTCATATAGTACAGTGAATCAGCTTATGTTTGTTTAGACATAGTCTATTTTCACCATATTCCAGCTTATATCTTGCTGTCCCAGAGCCCATCAACTACCTTTCCTCACTCCCAGGCAACAGGGTCCTTAGGGGATGGCGCAGCAATTGAGCCACCATGCACTGCTACTGGGCCATGACTCAAACAGGCAACAGGTGAAGGACGTGACTCCAGCTATCAGTGCAAAAAAGACCCAAGCCTCAAGAAACACACCACTTCCATAAATCTCCCCTCTCCAGTCAGCTCTACTCCTCTCACTCCCCCAGCACAGCTGACTGTCTTCCCTTAAACATTCACACCCTCTGGCTGACCCATCTGCGATTTCTTTATTTCTTTAAGGCTGCCCCAAAGGTTCATTCCAACCAGATTTCACCACACGCACCCTGTGGAGGAAAGGGGGCAGGAACATGAACTGATCCGGTTTCCCTCCAGCCAACACAGCCCTGACCTTGGGCCAACCCAGCCAGACATCCCTCTGTCTCCCATCCCTCCCCTTCCTCACTTTGCACTGTCTGATATGTCCTCTTTCTCTCTACTTTTCTTTTTTTCCATTTGCCCTTTCCATCTTGCCCCCATTAAGAAAATAGACCTGCAAGGCAACCTCATGGTAATAGGCCATTTTAAAAATCCTGAACCTGCTTACATCTGCTTACACTTCCCCTGAGTATACTCCATACCTTCTCTATCTGCCGCCTGCCTCCCACCATCAATAAAGTTTCATCCTACCCTCACCCCCAAATCCTCTGCCAGCTCAGAATCTCAGATCTGCTTTTGTCACTTAGTCTTCTCATCCCACCGACCCCATTATCCTTCAGTTATACTGGTGCCCTGTTAACTGCCTGCCTATCATGCTGTCTCACCAGCATGCTCCTCCTAGGAGCTAGGGGCCATGTCAGTTTTGTTCCCATCCCAACATGACTTAGAGAACAAGAAAGGCAGAACGAGATGTACTGTAGGATTCTCCTCCAGGCATTATATTTTGCTGAAATCACTCTTGCTATTTTGGAATCTAGTGCTCACTAAATAAATACAAAAATATTATTTTGATATATTTTGAAAATGCAGCCTGAGAACAAACACTTGTTCTATCTTTCCATCTTCCCTGATGCTGCATCAGAAAATAATCATCTTCTATATCTACTAAGAAGCATATGGATCTTGGGCATGTTTAACTGAACCTTAGTTTTCACCAATAAAAATGTTTTGAAATGTAGTATACTATTCCTGGGGCTAAATTAGAAATGTAAGGTTTGAGGTCTGAGAAAATCTCCAGGATCATGCCCTACATTAGAAGGCAGGGCACTTACTGGTACTCCGTGACCAGCTGTAGTCAAAGATTATTCATACATATCAAATGGGTAATATTAAAATGTTTGAAAATAAAGCTAAATGGCAATAAGTAATTCGTTTTTCCATTGAATTCTACTTTTGAAAAAACAAATTCCTCTCATGTAGTGTGTAATGATGCAAGTTTTTTGTCTTTTATGTCTTTTCTTCAATATATCCTTTAGTTACTGCTCATTAACACTACACAGAAAAATTAAGACTTACGCCCAAGCAGCATCTTCTGAGAGAAAGTAAATTAATCTTTTCCTGATGTACAATAAAGAAGTAGGCATATTTCTAGTAAAAGATTCCTTATGATTTATCGAAACCCAATTATCACATACCATTATGGAGATCTAAGAGACCATACTGAGATTACAAGATCAAGAAAACAAATAACAGAAAAGTAAAATATATACCAAACATAATGTTAATTGGTTTCATTCTTATCACGGCATATCATTGAAACTGACTTGAAATATTTTTTTTTAAAAAGATACAAGAGGATAGGTGTTTAGTTTTAAAAAAGGGAAGTGACTAATCAATGAATACTCATTGAACACCCAGTCTATGAAAGACTCTGGCCAAGGATCTCAAAAAAAAAAAAAAACAAAAAGATTCAACATTTTCATTTTCCTAAACCTAACTTAGTTTTTGAATATTTTTTTAACAGAATTATAGCTTTGCTTAATCTTTGTAGTCTTTAGTCTCTTTCGTGAAATGGGGCTTCCTTGCAAATAATTAAATGACACCTACATATAGTAAAATACCCATGAAAGAATTCTTTATTAAAAACTGTGAAAGCCCTTCCAAATTTGAAACTTACACTCTTCTTAAATTCTTGCTACAAAGCCCATCATTGTTAACGTTTTAGTTCATTTTTTTCTGAAGTTTGAAAAAAAAAAACTGGCAAATATGAAATAGAATCATTATGGTCTACAAATGTACTCCTTCTCTAAAGCTTGGAGTTGATGTAAAGGCATAAACAACACAACTCCCCTTACTAAGAAATTATCCTTTCTTTGTAATTCTGTATAATTCAGTACAATTTATAATTCTTGAAAAAGACATACAATTAATTGTTTTTTGTATGATTCTTTTTTTCCCTTAATTTCCCACTGTTGTGAAATGTCTATTCTTCCATCTTGACTGGGTTTAGAATGGAATGATCAGGTAGAATTAAAAGGAGAATAACAAAAGGAAAACACTTTGATACATACTCTCAAAATACTTTGAAGAGTATTATTTCTTTAAGATGTCTTTATTCATATGTAAGTCTAAAACAAAAACAAAGCAACCAAAACATTGCTATGTACAGGGAAAGCAGCCTTGAAATCAGCCAATTGCTTTCTGAGATGGAGAAGGCAGACGCCAGCCTGCACTGACTCCAATATGGCAGCCACATCTTTGCCTGGTTGCTATGGACACATCTCCATCAGCCTGTGCTTTCCACTCTCCAGACCTGTTTATGACAGGCCGAGGCGTTTCCTATTATGGTTCCTATATCTGCACAGCACACTGCTTGCCAGTAATAAAAGCAAGAGGCTGCCCCTCTAGGGATTAGAGTACAGCAGACCAGAGATGCTGATGGGGACTCCAGCATGCCCTGGGCAAGCTTCATAGAATACTCTCTCACAGGCAAAAGCCAACAAACACATCCTTTCTACAAAGGCTAGCAGGTAAAGTATGCAGATATGTCATTAGAATGATAGTGCTAAAATAGGTATAGAGGACAGAGAACAGTTTAAGGCCATGAATATGGCCTGTGTGGTTTTTGCCTATGCACTATAAAGTTTTAATTTAAATAAGACTAATCTAACATATACTATGCTAAAATTTCTGAGACATGAGTATCTACAGGCAGAACTGAGACTCTTAAGTGGGAAATGCTGAGGATTCTTATCATTGAAAGAAAAACACCTTTCTTGAAAGGTACGAACTACCAATCCAAGGTGAAAAATGGCATTTACGTTCACCAACATCATGTGTCCTGTACTAATTTATGTGACCAACTACAGAATATTACGTTGAAACTCACAAGGTTTGGGCTAATAACAGTGTAGAAGGCCTAATCAGAAGAATGAAACAAAGATATGATATATTATACTAAGAGTTAAGAGAATTACAAATAAAATCCTATGGAAGGTCGAAGGTGAAAGACATATACCACCTGGGGTGGGGGATATAGATGATAGGACAAAAAAAGCTTTATAAAAGAGGTAGCATTCCAAATGGGCCTTAAAGGATGGGGTAACATTTTTTAAATAAACTTTTTGTTTTAGAACAGTTTTAGATTTACAGAAAACTTGTGAAGACAGTACAGATAGTTCCTATACACTTTACATGCAGTTTCCCTATTATTAACATCTTACATTACTATGACACATTTGTCAAAATTATTGAATCAACACTGATATATTATTATTAACTAAAGTCTATACTTTATTCAGACTTGCTTAGTTTTCAACTAATGTCCTTTTTCTGTTCCAGGATCCCATCTAGGATACATTATATTTAGTAGTCATAACTCCTTAAAGAGGAGCCTCTTGGATGTGAATTTCTCAGATTTTCCTTGTTTCTGATAACTTTGACAGTTTTGAGGAGTAATGTTCAGGTATTTTGCAGAATGTCCCTAACCCAGGATCTGTCTGATATTTTTCTCACGATTAGATTGGGGTAATATGTTTTCAGTAAGAAAACCACAGATACAAAATGCCATTTTCATCAGCTCATATCTAGGGTACATACTATCACTTGGTTTATGACTGTCAATGTTGACCTTGATAACCTGACTGAGGTAGTGTTTGTCAGGTTTCTCCACTGTGGAGTTACTTTTTGTTCCCTTTCCATACTGCACTGTGTGGAAGGAAGGCAATATGCACAGCTCACACATAAGGGGTGGGGACTTACGTTCTCCCTCCTTGAGGGTGAAGGATCTATGTAAGTCATTTGGAATTCTTCTGCACAGGAGATTTGTCCATTCTCCTCCATTTAATTATTCATTCAATAACTTATTTATACCAATACAGACTCACAGATATTTATTTTATACTTTGGGTTATAATCCAATGCTACATTATTTTCTTGCTCAATTTGTTCCAGTTTTGGCCACTGGAAGCTCTTTCAGTTTGCTCTTGTACCCCTTTGACATATCTCCATAGTGTGGAGTTCTGTTTGTTTGGGCACCTCCTTACTTTCTGGCACTGCAAGATGTTCCAGTCATCTTGTATATTTCATTCCTGAGTCCCTAGAATCAGCTATTTCTCCAAAGAGTCCTGGTTCCTTTCATCAGAGAACGGTATAAGAAACCAAAATGTGGGTGGTAGGTGTCCTCACTGCTACTGTGGTGTCACTTCTTCTAGACCTTCCCAGCTGACAGAGCAAGGAAATATTTGTGTGTATAGTAGATGGCGAAGATGTTGAAAGGTGGAATGAAGGGCTATGTTCTTAATATACTTTTCTTAATATTAAATATTAATAAGATACTGTGTATCCGGGTTACTTCTAGTCTCATTCAGAGGAATAACAGAGATATATTCATCTATGAAAAGAATTGGCTAGACTACTCTCCACTGCTTTATGTATTTCTGCTACAAAAAGCTCAGAGATTGATCACAACCAGTTACAGATTTAAGAAAATTAAAAAAGCTCAGAGATTTTTAGATATTCTGATAAAAGCTAAAGCTGGTTTAATGGGCTATACTGCAAAAGTACACAAAGAAACAAAAGGTAAACACCCTGAAAGATAGAAATAGAGGTGGAAAAAAAAGCATAGAAAACAACCACCAAAAAAACCTGGCTTTGTAAAAGTCACTAATGGGGAGAGAAGAGGAAATGAAACACCACAATAGTTCTCCTTTGGTTAGTACCAACGTCATTATGCCACCATTAGAAGCTCATCAAAGCTCATCGGAAAGGTAGGAATCAGGACACCAAAACAAACACCCTCTAACCCTCAGCCCCCAAAATAAGAGAAGAAAAACTAATAATATTCCTTTACAGATCGAAAAAAATTAATGTACTGAGTACCAACTCTGTTCCTGACTTTGTCCTGATAATTCACATCTTTTAGTTCATTAAATCATCACAGCAGCTATTTAACAAATGAGGACACTGAATCACAGAAGGGAAAGTGGTCCCATGGATACTCGGTAAAGGACAGGCTGACTACAGGACGGCTGCTCTAAATCCACAGATCATGCTGCCTGAGGAACAAATGTCTAATGAATGGGATATTTCTTTTGAAGAAATTTGCCATTTTCTCCTTTAGTGGAGAAATCCCATTGGAGGCAGAGAAGGAAAACTGTAGGTTGTTTAAAACATATCATTCTAATCAGAAATGAGTCTCAAAATTGTTCTTGCAGTTGATTTAGACTAGTATGTCCAGAAGGATGCCCAGTGTTTGTAAGTGGTAATCAAAATGCTTTAAAGTGGTACACAGATAAATGTTTTCTCATTTTGCTGTAGATTAAGTTTAATGTATATTAGAAAAAATGTAACTAGAATATCAAACCTATGATTTCATGCATATCATTGCTTAAGATGAAGCACTCAGGTGGGTATTTACACTTAAAAATAAACTGTTTTAAGTAACTTTTCCATACATTAACAAACTATCCGACAACAATTAAGAAAACAACCCCATTCATAACAGCATACAAAATACTTAGAAATAAATTTAACCAAGGAGGTGAAATATCTATACACTGAAAACTATAAAACACTGATGACAGAAACTGAAGAAGACATGAAATGAAAAGATGTCCATGTCCATGGTTTAGAAGAATACTGTTAAAATGTCCAAATTATCCAAAATGATCTAAAGATTCAATGCAATGCCTATAAAACTTCCAATGTCATTTTTCATAGAAATAGAAAAAAAATCCTAGAATTCATATAGAACCAAAAAAGACCTAATAGCCAAAGCAATCTTGAGCTAAAAGAACAAAGCCAGAGGCATCATATTCCCTGATTTCAAAATATGCTATAAAGCTACTGTAATCAAAACAGCATGGTACTGGCATAAAAACAGACACATCGATGAATGGAACAGGATAGAAAGGCCAGAAATAAGCCAAAGTATCTGCAGTCAATTGATTTTTGACAAAGGTGCCAAGAATACACAATGGGGAAAGGATAGTTTCTGCAATAAATGGTGCTTGGAAAACAGAATATCCACCTGCATAAGAATGAAATTGCAACCTTATCTAATATCAGATACAAAAATCAACTCAAAATGATATAAAGGCTTAAGTGTAAAACCTGAAACTATAAAGCTACTAGAAGAAAACATAGGGGAAAATCTCTACAACGTTGGTCTGGGCAATGATTCCTTGCATAATACTCTAAAAGCACAGCCAACCAGAGCAAAAATAGCCAAATGGGACTGCATCAAACTAAAAAGCTTCTGCACAGCCCAGAAAACAATTAACAGAGTGAAGAGACAACTCATCAATTGGGAGAAAATATTGGCAAACCATATATCCGATAAGCAGCTAACATTCAAAACATATAAGGAACTCAAACAACTCTACAGCAAGAAAACAGTAACAATTTAAAAATGGGCAAGGGATCTGAACAGACATTTCCCAAAAGAAGAGATATCAATGGCCAATAGATATACTGAAAAATGCTCAACATCTCCAATCATCAGGATAATGCAAATTAAAACCACAATGAGATATCGCCTCAGGCCTGTTAGAATGGCTATCATCACATAGATGAATGACAACAAGTGCTAGCGAGGATGCGGAGAAAGGGATCCCTTGCACACTGTTGGTAGGAATGTATTAATATAGTATAGCCATTCTGGAAAATAGTACGGAGGTTCCTCAAACATCTAAAAATAGAATTACCATATGATCTAGCAATTTTACTTCTGGGTATACTTCCAAACAATTGAAATCAGTATTTTGAAAAGATATCTGCACTCCCATATTCATTTCAGCATTATTCACAATAGCCAAATATGGAGGCAACCTAAGCATCCATCAATGGATAAATGCAGTGGTCCCCAACCATTTTCGGACCAGGGACCAGTTTCATGGAAGACAATTTTTCCATGATGGGGTGGGAGAAGCGGGGGATCAGGCGGTAATGCACAGACTGGTTCCTAACAGGCCATGGACCAGTACTGGGCCATGGCCCTGGGGTTGGGGACTGCAGGATAAATGGATAAAGAAAGTGTGGTACATATAAAAAAATGGAATAACATACAGCCTTATAAAAGAAGGAAATTCTGTCATTCTTGACATCATGGATGGAAATGGAAGACATTATGCTAAGTGAAATAAGCCAGGCACAGAAAGACATTGTCTTTAATAAATGGTATCAGTCATATGTGGATTCTAAAAATGTCCATCTCATAGAAACGGAGTAGAAAGTTGGTTACCAGTGGTGCTGGGACAGAGACGAAAAGAATAGGGAAAAGGAAGATATTTATCAAAGGGTACAAAGTTTCAGCTAGATTGGAGGAACAAGTTTTAGTGAACTATTGCACTGCATGGAGACCACAGTTAAAAATGCATGTTTCAAAATCGCTAAAGTAGGTTTCTAATGTTCTCACCACAAAAAAATGCTAAATTGGTGAGGTGAAGATATGTTAATTAGCTTGACTGAATCTTTCTATAATGTAGACATAAAACATCACATTGAACCCTATAAATATACACAATTAAGTCAATTAAAAATAGATAAATTTTTAAGAATATTAATAAAAAGTAAATTGTTTTAAATTGAAATATTCAACATATAATAGCAGATATGAATGTACACAGAAATAACAAGGTTTGAACAACATTAATTTAAACTGTTATAAAATAGAAAGGTCATCTTTTTCTTCTAAGAAACATTATGTTCTTACTTGGCGAGGAATATAGGACATGGATTTTTTAAAATTTTTCTTTTTTGTATATATTCTAGACAGGTGAGCACATGTAACTTACTGAGCACCCAGTGTGTGCTATGCACCAAATTGAGTTTTGCATACATTATATTGACAATACTACTGACAACTTTTCAATTTTATTTTCCCCTTTCATTATCCCCACTTATAAATGAAGAAATTGAGCTTCAGAGAGGTGAAGTCTATTGCTCAAAACATTAGGTAGGAAACAACAGAGCTGGAATTTGAAGCCAAGTTTGCCTGACGAAGAAACATCTATGTTCTTGCCACTGTATAAAGCTGACATAAGTATCACTGATGTTTACTCCAGGCCAGGGAGTAAATGCCATTTATCCTAATCACATACAAAGTACAGCAAACAATAACAAAAGCCCAGAATACTAAACAATAATAATAAAAAATACTTTCCTAAAGATAAACTATTTTCTAAGAGGAACAGATAATAACCCTATTATACCTGTAATTGGTAATCCAACATAATTAATTTCCTAACGAACACAGCATAAATATTTATTGTTTAAGCAAATATCAAGGCTCATCCACATGTCCTTGTTAGAGTTAATAAAAGAAAATGCCTTCTTAAAATGCCTTTCAAAACTAGTATGGATATGAAAATAAAGGGCTATTCATTTCTTTATTTTCTAGAAAGATCTCAGACTAATAGTGCCAATTAAACTATTACAACAAGCAGCCAGGTATAAAACTACTGTCCTGCCAGAGCTGTTCTGTCACAAAATAAACCCCAGCAATTTGCAGTTTTAAGAAAACAGTTGGTCTTTCCTGCTGCAAAAGAGAAATCAAACTATATATTTTATGGATCAACTGAAAATCTTGACATTAACAGCATTTCACATCTATCACATATTTTTTATTGTAAGTAATAGCTACAATCTATGTGACTATCACAGAAATCTTAAACTCAACAAAAGCATTATCTATCACCCTAGCTATTTGGGGAAAGAGAGTTTGTTTAATCTATCCATAACACTGGGAAAAGTACAAGGCTTATGTTTTGAAATTGTTTTCAAAAAGGGAGATAGTTCATAATGCTCTCAGACAGAAGTTACCATTATCCCATAAATCACATCAAAACATAACTGAAAGCAATTTCTATAGCTGTGGTCCCCAATGCTCCCCTCCCGCCCCCACCCATGGAAAAACTGTCTTCCATGAAACCGGTCCCTGGTGCCAAAAAGGTTGGGGATGACTGTTCTATAGTAATAATTTATTGAATTATAAAAATTAGAAGTTTTTGATAATTGAATATTAGGAATATTTAAGCATATCGTCACTCAGTACTGACACAGGAACTGAGTTAATGACAATAGAGACAAACTGATACTGTTTTAATCCTTAGTGTCTTGTTAGTGTCCTGTCAAGGGCTTTATTATTCAATGAAACAAAAATTTCCTTTCAAAGTGTCTCCCTCTTCTATTATTACTTAAAAGCAAAGGAAGCATTTTTTTCCTAACACTGATTATAAAAACAAGGATTCCCGACCCTTCATATTAACTTTAAGGCATTATATGTAAGCTACACAAATCTTTCCCAAATCTACCTTTAGTAAGAGGATGAAAAAGCAGATAAACCCAAAACATCAAAAAGTTGAGTTTCTATTATAGAAGATATTTTCTTTTAAAATTTAAAGTTTTCCTTTAGGCATGTTGATTAACTCTTCACAATTCTTTTATCTAAGTTTTAATATTTTAATAGGGAAAATAACTTGCTGTTTTCTCTCATAAAATTAAAATGCCTTTTCCAACTAACTTGGCTTCCTTCTTTGCAAAAGTTTAACATGTATTTCTATTCTGAGTTATTTTGTATTTATATAATGCTGCAATACCTTAAGATTTAGCCACTTCTAGAATATCCTATATCCCAGCACCCCTCTTGCCCATAGGACAATCTATGAGCAGTCACAGAAAGTGCTAGTAGTATACTTTATGCATTGACATCTGCAAAGCAGTAGGGGGCGTAGCCAGAGAAAACACTAAGAAAAAGCATCCTGGAAAAGCAGTTTAATTTATAGGCAACAGAAACATGCTAGAGATGTTTGCTAAAAACCAAATATACAAAATAAATTCCATAAAGAAGTCATGACCACATTTGCAAAGCTGGCCTAAGTACATTTGGAATGAACTATAGAAAAACAAGTCTCTTAGAAGGATGCTTGAATCCTAACTTCAAGACAGACTTTCAGCTTGAAGTACGGTAGTTTCCAGCAATGCCAAGCCTCAAACTGCCCCCAAAATTAGAGAGTAGAAACAAAACACATTTTTATAATGGTATGTTTTGGGGAGAACTCAAAATGATTTTGTTTTCTCCTTCAAACATCGCTGCATTCACACTAAAGGCCTGATGAGACATGCATCATTAGCTCACAAGAGGATAAGGTTATATAGGGTTCCATGGCATAATCCTTGAAAGCCCTTAGGTCCAGACCCCTGTCCTCTCTCCTCTCCACCAGCTCCCATTCTCAATATACCTTCCACGAGAGAAAGGTAACCAAAAACATAGTGAAACTATTCTGCATTAAAAGGTATTTTGCTAAAAAGGTACATTAGCTTTGCAAAATCTAAACAATAGGAGGGAAATCCGCCCACCAATTCCCATGATGTTTTACATGTTATAAAAGTTAAATAAGGTCTGTGTTTTCAGTTTTAGAGTAAAAGAGAAAAAGTACTTAGCTCTTCTATCTGGCACTCTGTAACTGGAATTTAAGAAAAACCTAAACGTCTCATTAGAACTTTAATATGTGTATGTCTATATTATGCCAAAAATACTGTAAATATAATGTAAGCATTTTTTATAATACAGACGTGCACTAAAGACAGTTATCTAAGAATTATATTATAAAAATCCATGAAACTTTAAATGTCTAGCATAAATTAAAACTAAATGGTAAAAAAAACTTTTAGCCAAGTAGGCAACCAATGAAGTTTGACCTGAACCCCAAATAATACCAACAACAAGTGGTAATTGGTAGTGCCCACTATTGTCACACACTGTATTAGCCAGCTGTTTTATATATATTCTTTTGAACTCTTACACTGACCTTTCAAAATAATTATTACTATACCCATAACTATGCTAAGGAAACTGAAGCTAAAAAGTTGAAGTCATTTCTCTAACGTAACTCAGCTAGCAAGGAACAAAACCATGATTCAACTTCCAGGTCTGTCTGCCTCCAAAGCTTTGAGACCTCACTAAAAAAAAATCATCCTCAACTGTAGCAATGAGGTTCCAGAGGAAATACATACAAATCTCAGGCAGATTAATGTGCTTATGAGAGTAAATGCTGTAGATTTAATCACTCAAATTAAATACCATCTGGAATCTCTTAACCCGCTTGGTACAAGCATCCTACATGTGTTACAGCCAACCTTGGCCTTGGCCAAGAATTCAATAACCTTCCTGCCTGAATACTATCAACAAGCAGTATGTACATTATAATAACAATACAGGAAATACAGCTAGTTGCTTCTAAAGCATCTTTAAAAACTGCTAATTGGGTTAGAGTCCTCTGATCAAAGTATCTATGAAATATATGAACAATTTGTTAACACAATTTGTTAAATGGTTTGGAGAATCAATTTCCTTCTTTGTAACACCCGAATCTATCTCCATAATAAGTATTTTCTGTCATCACGTTAAAATTCTGATCTCATACTAGTGTTTTCATTGTGCTTTTTAATCCACTAGAGTAAATTTTTAAAAACCCCAAGAACACAGAAAATTGTAATGATTTTTCAAAAGCAAAAAAAGGATAAACTGAAAACATTGTTTGGTTCAAACAAGTGTATGTAAAAAGAATGGATAGCAATAAAACTAATAACTGAAAAGCAATGTTTCAGACCGATTCATTCATACTTAAGAGAGATATCAAACAACCAAGTGGACGTGTGATGTATACATTTCCAGTTCAGACTGAAGGTGCGGCATCACTAACGTGGCCTTCAGATCAGCTGCCCCAACTCAGTTTACGGCTCTTGTGGATGTGGCTTATTAATGCCCTTGTTATTAAGCAGAAGGGTAACTTTACAACCTCCACCAAGAACTTTTTTTCTATATGTGCCAACCCTTTTTGTCCTATAAAAAGTCATGTGAGCTTAGCACTTACTTAGAATGAATGAGTTTAAAAAGAAATGAATGGCTTGGACAGTTTTTTTTTTTTTCCCAGCACTGAAGACAGCATAGAAGATTCTGTGGCTTGGATGTTAAAAGTTGAAGCAACAGCTTTAGCTGAGCTAAGTTTAATTTTAAAAATAATGTCACATCGATAATCTTTCAACCACAAAACATAAACACAGCTAGAAAGACTACATTTTGAAAAAGGTATTTTCTCACTTTACCTAGATTTCACTTCAACCAAATAAACCCATTTTCCATACCAAACCTGTAAATTAACTCAAAGTCTAATTTGGGGCCTTCACAATGAATATCTCAAATAAAACTGTCTCATTTGGTGCCTTTAAAACAAAAGAATCATTTTAAGCAACTATTGTGACCTAAAGTTTTTTCTTATCTTGAAGTATAGATAAATTACTTACTTGACAGTTGAAGTCATTTACAATACATTATTAGATTTTACATTAATTTTTAAGTTCAAACACAGGGCTCATCATAAAGAATATGGATTTTAGAGAAAGTAACTGTAGCTGCCTAGGTTCATTTAGCTGAAAAAGTACTGTCAAATCATCTTGAAGACATAAACAAATGTTTGCATACCACTAGATGCCTTCAGATTCTGCTCTTCCTTTTATTATACAGAATCTACCAGACAATAGAATTAAGATCTTAGGCCCACTGCAGAATGCTCCCATTCAGCATTTAGGACACTGGAGATACTCTCGGCTTAAGTCTACTGCTATTATGAATCAAATTAAGAAAAAAACTATACAATTTTATAAAACTAAAAATATGTTACCCAAATGAGAACAATGGTACCTATGCCACAGAGGGGAGTAAGAGTCCCCTTAAAAGAGCAATAACCAGTCATTCTGATGAGGAGACAATGCCAAATTTAGAAATGAGGCCCAAACAGAAAAAAAAAAACTATGTATTTAATCATCAGTGTGCCCAAAGGTAGGTCAGTATCTGCAGGCAGTGGGAGGCGGGGGCCTTTTAGTTTATTTATTAGAAGCCAACTTTTCCCTTAAACAACAATGCTATCTAAACAGTATTAACTGATAGGACAATCAGTGGCTGATATGCTATGGTATTTTTTGTAAAAACTGCATAAAAACAAAACAGGTGGGATAAAAACTATGATAAGCTTAAGAAAAAAACATCACTATTGAAAGATATATACACATAAACTGTAAGATGATATAACCTTCTTGACCTTGTAAATAGGGGGCCAAAAATACTTAAATATCTTTAAGAGACAACTATTATTAATTGCCACACAACATTACCAGTGCTTACTGGAGAAATCCCTCAGGCATCTGCAGCCAACATGCACATGCCTCTTTTCCTGTCCCCTTAGCCAAATAGTCATTAAAAACATTCATAATTCCAATTATTGCCTTGCATAACTAAAGACAAAAGGAACAGGTTTTCCTGAAAATAAAAACTGAAAACACTCTACCTTGCCTTCCAGGCTATTTTAAGGCTGTCTCAGGCTGAAGGTTACTTCTCAGACCCCAAAACTACATTAACTGCCAAGACCAGCACCTTAGCACATATGGCACAAATGCCTAGTTGAAGCCTCCTTGTAACTGAACGACCTCAGAAAACTGGATTTTCTCTCCAAGATTAACGGAAACAAAGGTAATGATTATAATGAACCTTCTAACTTTGTTAACATTTCCTGCGGATGTATATGGCCAACTGAATATATAAAGAAAGGCTCAGTTCTTACAGGGTACCTTGACAAGTAGATAAATGAGGTTAAGGTTCCAAGTTCAGTGAACTCTTCTGAGTTTGGTTGCCCTAGGTGGTGACATTCAAGTGATTTCACCGACATCCAGTAATTCTTATTTTCAACTGGGAATCCCAAGAATACCTTTAAGCAAGCAATGCTAACGGACCCTCCTGGATTTCGGTTCCAAGGGCAAAATGTCACTTAGGAACTCTGTATCCTGGGGGTACTCAATCAAACTATGTCAAAGTTGCTTTTGCAAAATGTTTAATTTATCTGGAATGAATAGAAGAGAGAGGGAAAGCATGGAAACAGGAACCCTCCTCCAAAGGAGCACAATAGCCAACATGCAGTTGGCGTGACAATTCTCTCATATTTCCCGGGGACATAGGAACTGGTGGCTTCACCAACGTGGGAATCAGCAGCTTAGGGGCGTCAGTGACAGCAGAACTGGGGCTTACCTTGTTGGAGGCCATCTCACTGACAGAGTGCCTAGTCTGTAGGGTCTCTAGCTGGTCCAGACACCAGTCCAGTTCCTCCAGGGTCTCGCTGGCCAGTTTCTGGTAGGCCTCCTCTGCGAAGAGACAGGGAAAGGGGGACTCAGTTCTCAAGCGCTTCACGGGGCCGCCAGTGAGTTCAAAGGGGGCCATCCTGCCATACCCCGCCATGCTCAGATGCCCGGTGCTGGCACATGAGGGCTGCTCCTTCATATTGCCGAGCCCGGCAGCACGACGGGGGCCGGGGCTCTGCTCGCGGGGCGGCCAGCCTCGGGAAGGCAAGGTCTCTCCAGCTTGGCGTCTCGGTCGGCCTCCCAGAAGGGCGCGCGAAGAGCTGCAAACCAACTTCTACACCGGGACACGGGCGGAAAAACCACGATGCGACTTTTGACGGCGCGGCGGGCCCGAGTCCTAGTCCGGGAGCCCCGCTCTGGAGGATGGCGAGGAGGGTGGCGCGCGCGCCTCGGTGCCCGCCCCGCAGAGGAGCTCTGGTCCACCGCCTGATCTCCTCGGTCCCCGGCCCCAGCCCGCCCCGCCTGCAGAGCCTTCTGCGCGGCACTTGAAGCGAATGAATCAGCCGCGGCCGGGTGCGCGGCCACCACGTTTCCTGTTTTCTTTCTCAACTCCTTGGGCGGCGGGCGCAGCGCGGCTCCATCGCCGCGGCTTTCCGGGAACACTCCCCCTCACGCCCCTCACGGCCCTCGGCGCTGCCTGGCTCCTCCTCAACCCCCTTGAAAAAGATTCCGAATTGCAACAGCCCGTCCGTGCCACCCGCCGCGTCCTTCCCCTCAGCCCCAGCGCCGCCTCGCCGTGCCATCACCCGGCGCAGCCGGGCGCCGCTCACTTTGAAGCGCAGCCGGGGAGGCACGGGCGTGAGCGTGTGTGTCTGTGGAGCTGCTGTGGGGCTGTCTGTGCCAGGAGAGCTGCGGAAAACCCGGCGTGGAGCGCCTGCCGCCCGCTGCCCGGGGTCGCGCCCGCCGCGGGGCTGAGGAGGGACAGGGCGCGCAGGCGCGCACGGCCGCGCACCTGCCCCGCGGGAACCCCACGCGCCCCGCCGAGCCGCCGCCCCTCCCGGTCACCCCAACTGCCGGAGCCGTCGCGTGTCCACCACTCGCTGCTTCCTGCGAAGTTTCACGGGAGAGCCCGGCTGGCGGCACAAACAGGGTTATTTAGGACCCGCGCAACCGTCTCTGAGGGTTTAGGATTTACCTACTTGAAGGAGGCAGCGTTGTGGGAATAATAGCATTTCTATGAAGACCAGATTCTTTCTGTACCTAGGTCAGCCCCTACTAAGTACCAGACTTTTAAATTTTGGGGTGGACATAAACAGGCAAGCAAAATATACAATGTTGTGGGGTCTGAAAGCTTTAGAATTCACAGATAGGACAGTATGCTGCATTTTCACATTAAGCATTGCCTAGTAGTTATCTTAAAGTAACAGCAACGTGAATGAACCACATGGTAAGGAGAGTTTACACTCATCTTGCATAAGTACTACCTTCCTCTGTGACATTGCATAAGACCAAGATGATCTTGTGGTGCCAAGGAAGAAAATCTGGCAGGGTGTTTCTGCCCACCATGGGCGGAATACACTACAAACATGAGAAAATTAAAAGACGATATCCAAAGGCATCACAGGGAAGCCGGTTCTACTTACCAAAGCTAACCCAGGGAACCAGGCACTCTTCCTAAACTGGTCAGTTGCGGGAGAATTTCAGCTCACTTGCGTGTGATAAGCAAACCATTCAGAGGGGGAAAAACTCAAATTCTCAAGAGTCCATCTTACAAAACTATCAGTAGAAGATATTAAAGAGCTTACATGAAGTGGTGGAATCCCTTTCTTTGTCTTAAATCTGAGGTATTGATGAAGAAGAAATTCTGCCCTTGAAATTTAGACTCCATAAATGATCAGTGGCACAACAAAGAAATTCATGGACTGAATCTCAGGCTTCTGGGATTTTCCAGACAGATTTTTATATAAAATTTGTGAAAGTTAGAATAACTTTCAAAGTATTTGTTACATGTGCCCTGTGTCTTATTGTTATCAAGAATTCTTGAACTGTTTACTATTCACTTTGAGTACTCTAGGTTAAAATTTGCCTTTTTTATTCTACTTTTTTTTACCTGCAAAAACCTCTATAAATATATACTTTAGGTGAACAAACAACTGCCTAAACTTGCCAGGTGAATTAAAGTTTAAGACTGAAGTTTTTATTCCTTAACAAATGAAACAACCTTAAAGATAATTTTAAATGGTCAATATAAAATACCTTTTTTATAGCTTTTCCTTAATTATAAGAATGTAAAAATATTACATGGTTGTTACAAAAATTGAAACATTAAACACAGACGTTAGAAAGTCCCTTGTAATCCCACACCCTGAAGATCATGAGCAATAATTCAGCCTATGACCATAACACAATCGTTTTCATTCTATTGAATACCTTCCATATGCAATTACAGTATTATCGAGTTGCCATGGTAGTGTATCTACTATATGGTTTGGTTTGGTTTTGGCTTTTTTCCTCCCTATACTATATAAAATAGGAATGTAGAAAATTATTTTATGGTCATTTGAATTGTCCATAGTTAGCATATCCAGTGGGTTAAAGATGCACATAGCCATTGTCTCTGAGATTTGTTCACTGCCATTTTTTCACTCACTGGTTACATCTGGAAGCCAGGAGTCCTCTCTAAGGTTTGGCTTTCCAATGTCCTCTCCCCTGCACTCCAACTTTCTCAAAGCCTGAGCCCCAGGGGACCTCCCAGGAAGTAAGTAAACAGTCCCTTCCCCCACCTTTACCAACTTCCCAAAGCTTTTCAGAAATCAAAAGTACAAATTCAGGCCTCTGACCTAGCAGGATGTGGCTCCACATATTACATTTCAGTCTTTTTTTTTTTTAATGTGGAAAAGTAATTCAAGAAAGTTTCAGGTTAATGCTTCAAGACACCATGTGCTTAGATACAGGATTTGCTCTTAAGAAGGTAGTACAACGACAAGAGGGGCAATTTTTTCCAGACTATCCATTTTATGTCCAAGTCATGCATTATAGCCATTTTGACAATCAGGATTGGGTATGATCATAACATGGTGTAAATATGTATTTTAAGTTCTAACATCTTTTGCATGCATTGTATAAATCTGAAGAGTGAAAAATAAGTCACCAAAACACATCTGTATAACCAGTAAGAAAATAATTATTAACAAAAGAGTAAAGAATAGTTTATTCTGTAAAACCGTTGCTCAAATAAAGAATTATTCCTTATATTAGCATAGAGCTGAGACTATTACTTTTTTTTTCAAATTCCTAGGTTAATAGGCAATATGGCTAGCCACAGGTTTTCAGCATCATTATTAAAGCTTCACTTTTAGGAATTTTAACCCCAAATGTTCTAAGACATCAAGTAACTGACCTTTTCATCCCTACCAAAAAAGCTTCAATGTGGAGTTGTCAGCTATCCCACAGGAAATTGAGTCACCACACCAAACAACACACCTAAATGTCGACAGCTAGCAGGACAAAAACAGTGAGCCAGTTTAATTTTGGCTTTTACCAAGAACACATACTGCATTCATTAATAAAATACTTTTCCTCCCAAAGAGTAGTATATACTGTGGCTCTCCTTAAAAATATATGAAAACTCTTCTATTTAACTGTCCAAAATCTTGCTAAGTCAAGGAACTAAAAAGAGAAAAAAAAATCCAAGCAAAAACTATTGGCTAAATTCCCTAAAAACTAGGAGAGGGCTATGGAATAGCAACCAAGAAATAACTTGAGCCTGGAAGTCCCCTCCTATACGGCATTGGCTTTCTTCAAGGCACACTTGAACTGTGTGACACCCGTGTTCTGCTCAGGCTCTTCTGTGAACAAACAGTTCTCAATTCTTGTGGGCCAGCACTTGGCTTCCGTCATTGTGATGGGCTCAAGGGTTCCCTTGACACATGGCCTGAAATCGTTCCAGAGGCTCCAAGAAGATGCTGAAGCAGCAGCTCCCCTTTCAAAAGGAAAAACGGAATCACCTCAGAGCCACAGCAGTTAGCTAGAGGTTGAGGTTGTTTTCTTGTGACATGTTCAGCCCATTACTCTCACCCACAACATAGAGTGCTGTTGGCCATTGAGGTAAAGGGATCTACTCTACAGGAGGTATAACTGTGTGGATGTTGGTTTCTTTGCCAACACTTGAAGGTGTGTTAAAGGTCTGTATAAGTTTGCCATAATTCCTAGACAGACCTATTGGTTTAAAAATAAAAAACTGCATTAAACAGCTCCTAAGAGCACTACTTAAATATGTATCTTCCTAACCAATTCCAGTTTCTTGTCTCCTAATTCCTACCAAAATTCCCTCTTTGTTCCTTAGGAAGGAGGTGGTAATGTCTGAAGTAGGTAGAACTGCAGAAAACAATTTGTATTTTACCATGTATTGCTTTGAGCTAGTCACTCTTGTGTTTGCTACAGCAAAAGATTTTTGCAGGTTAGTTCTAACTTTTGCTGACTTAATTTTTTTCCTCTATACATTTTATCTGATGGGAAATACATGAAGGCTTCGGATTCTCTTTCAATGTGTACATGTTACAGGTTTAAGCAGAGCTTGCCAGTGGCAAGCTGCTCTCATTTCTAAGTGTATTTCTGGCATCAAGTTCTTGTTTTGAAGTCTTCTAAAATCTTATAAAATATATATAATTTTACTTAGTACTTCAAAAAACTTCCAAAGTGGAGCTGTGCATAATTTTGTGAGGGTTTTTTTTTTAATCTTCCCACCATCTACAATTTTTTTTCTAGTGCTGCCTAAGGCTCTAGTAAAATTTTTTAAATGAAATAAACACAGGATTGGCTTTCACTGACTTCTGTCCCACTAGTAACTCGACATTTATTTAGCAGCAACTGTGTGTCATATGCTTTATCAGAGTCTGCAGAAACAAGATCACTGAAAGTGTGTCCCTTATCCAGCAGTGGAGACAATTTCAGCACACTAGACTGTAGAAAGCATTCTGACAGAAGGAAGCAAGTGCTTATAGGACAGTAAAAGAGGGCTATTTAAATCAGACCAGGACAGAGGTAGAGTGAGAAAAAGCTGAGTCCTAAAGAATGGAATAGAAAGTAAGTGAAGAGGGCGGGAAGGATTTTTAAGATAAAATAACATGAGTAAACACACGACCAACAAGGTGTGTATGTGTATGTAGAAAAAGGAACATTTCCTTGAGTAGGAACTTGCTCAGGCAAAAAGAGGCTGGAGAAATCTGCAAAATCTGCAGAAGTCTTGTCAGGCATCTGTAGCTAGGAGCTCTGGACTCTGTAAACTTAGGAGCCACTGAGTGATTCAGAGTGCTGTTTGATATGGGATCTGGTTTTATTTTGGATGGGAAATTCTAGTGCTATGCAATAAATGAGATTGAAGGAGGTAAGGCTGAAGTCAGTGAGGCCATTATCTTTGACCATATTATTGCTAGAATAAAATTAAATAATTTATAGACCATTTGCTTCTCTAATGATCATTCTTATCTATCTCTGTAATAAAATCCTATATGGGCATAAGTTCCCAAAATATATCAGGCCAACTGTCACTTGACAGGGGGTGGGCTTCTTGTTCTTAAAAACTACAACCTTCATGACTGAATTTTGAATCATACTGTAACGAGATAGAAAAAAGCTATATTCACCAAAATTTCTTTCAGAGAGAGACTGTTTGCATGAAAGTGTTTGATAAATTTACTTTATGGCAGAAGGTGAGACTTTGAGGAGCTCCAGTTTGGGCAGAACTAATCTGTGCCTCTTATACGTAGGAAAGGCAAGAGTATGCTGGTTGCTGAAGAGGGAGAGAGAGAGAGAGAGAGAGAGAAAGAGAGAGAGAGAGAGAGAGAGAGAGAGAGAGAGTGTGTGTGTGTGTGTGTGTGTGTGTCAGAGAAAGAAGTCAGCTTGGTCTACAGGGTAACTACTCTGTAAATTATTCTTTTCCCTCTAGTCTTTAATAAGGTTACTGAAGGCACAAAACGCTGAGTTAAAGAGATTTCTTATTTTGTTTTGATTTAATTCACCAAAGGGATTGAGCTTGAAGGCAAGGATGGCCCAAGCAGAAATGTCTGCCTGAGCTGACATTGAAGAGAAGAGCCAGAGAAAAAGGAGAAGGCTTTTGGAACTCAATGTAAAAATAGGGAGGGCTCTGTCAAAGGCATTGGAATAGCCACATTTAATTAGACATCTGGGTTGGGGACTCTGTGTGACATGTGTTTACCTGTAAGCAATATTATTCCTTGAAGGAAACTAGAAGAGTGGGAAAAGTTTCCCATTCATATTCTACTACATATAAGCCACCATTTCAGGCAATTCACCTAATCTTTCTGGGGCCTTATTTGTTTCATCTAGAGATTGAAGATAATAACAAGAAGCTTTAGGTTATTTTAGTTCAAGTGAGAGATTGACAGTTAAATAAACTTGCATTACTTATCTAATAGATTTGTTTCCCTTCCTCCTCCATTTAATCTTCCCTTCCCCCTGGACTTAAGTCTCTAACTTAAATGCAAATAATTCCATTAATTCAAATGAGCCTATCGACTAATACCTAGGAAAAACCTAGGGGTCCAGAAATGTAGCAGTTACCTGGAACAGTTTTTAGGGTGGGCAGAAAGAAAAAATAAATTCGAGAGAGGAGGCAGAGATTCAGTCTGAAGGAGTCCAACTGGAGAACACAGGCCATTAGGTAGCTATGAGCAGATAAGGATGTAAAGTTTAGGTCAGGCAATGGGCAAAGACAAAGATGGAGAAGTAGTCTTGGAGGGCTTGTATACTATTCTAAGAGTTTATGGTTTTTTGTTGTTGTTGTTGTTGTTGTTTTTTCCTGAAGGAACCATTAAAAATCTAAGCTAGGGCATCACATGGTTAGATTTGCATTTCAGAAATTACTCTGGGAATGGTGTAAAAGGAGGATTGGAAAAGTAAAGACCAGTAAAGAGGCTGGTGATAGATAAGGAGAAAGTCTTAGGCAATGCCTGAAGGGGAAGGAGAAGCTACAGAAAGGTAGGAGAACCTCTCAGAAAAAAATGGGGGGGGGGGATTTCAAAGGAGAATATTGTTATGGACTGAATGTTTGTGCCTCTCCAAAATTCATATGTTGAAATCTAATCCCCAATGTGATGGTATTTGGAGGTAGAGCCATTGGGAGGTGATTAGGTCATGAGGGTGGAGCCCTCATAAATGGGATTAGTGCCCTTATAAGAAGAAGAGGTCAGAGAGCAAGCTTGTTCTCTTTTTGCCATGTGGATACAACCAGGAGTCTAGGAGGCAGTTTACAACCCAGAAAAGGGCCTTCACCAGAACCTGACCATGCTGGCACCCTGATCTCAGACTTCCTGACCCCAGAACCATGAAAAATAAATGTTTATTGTTTAAGCAGCCCAGTTAATGGTGTTTGGTTATAGCAGCTTGAGCTGACTAAGACAAATATCAAGGCTTTGCTGTTGGTATTCAACACAAAATGTATATACCCACAGGTTAATGCTAAGATAATTTTCATTCCAGACTCCTATTTCAACAATGCAAGACTTAAGGGGGTGTTAAAGAATGCTAGTGAGGAAATTTTTGTCTGAGAAGTTGTTTTAATAAAGTAACAATAAAAAAATTTGCAAGCAGGCTTTTAAAAAAGTATTAGAACTATGTATGTTATTTGCATACTCTTGTTACTTTACGAATCAATTTTATTCCTATGGGGGGATTGATAAGAAGATATCTTTGTTTTCATCATATACAATCAAGCTTAAGGTATAACATAGTCTTTGTATCTTTATCTTTGTCAATGACTGCACAAAGCATTTTTTAAAGAAAGTAAAGAATTTGAGTAGATGATCTCTAGTGCCTACCCAGCTCTAACATTCCCTCATTCTCTGATTTCTGACGCTATCTGGGTTGGATATTGGTCTTAAGGTTGTCCACTATTAGTTAACCTGGACGGTGTCAGCTATTACTGTAGAGGGAATTCCTGAGCTGACTAGATGCTGTCAAAAGTCCCATCTACTACTACAATTCTGTAATTCTGTATGTTTAGCTCAACTGCATACCAGCTGCGGATGTTTTAATACTTGAAACAGACATATCCTGAGAAAGCTATTGACAAATAGAAAGTGTGGGAGTATATTTACACTCATCTCTGCTTATCTGCATTCCTGCCCCACCATATTCCCGTCTAATACTTTGCCATTTGACTTACCAATTTCTACTCAATTTCTGTAATTACCACTTTCAGTGAAATCCTTATCTGTATATTTCTAGATTCATGCAGTAGCCTACTATTGGATCTTTCTGGGTTCACTTTTTCACACCAAAGTCCAATTTAGAAAGTCAGAATAATCTTCCTTGTACCCTGTTTTTAATGTGTCACTCCTTTGCTAAAGAACCTGCTGCCCAAACTCCTTCCTACTTATTATATTAATTTATATTTCTTGTGTTC